>VZTN01023442.1:170778-224788 GCA_013400515.1 Erpornis zantholeuca
AGGAGGTGAATTGTCCCCAGGTCGTTGCTGTTGTTTGTCCATCATCAAGGGCACACCAGGGCAGAACACATCTACCTGTTAAATTTGGTGGCACCTCTTTTCTGTACCTGATCAGGGGAATTGTCAGGGTGGAATACAAGCTGTTCTGGGTGTTACAGTGATAGGGGAGACTCAGACTGAATCATTTTTGAATCTCTTCTACAGGAAATACTTTCACAAGAAGGTATGTGACAAGCATGGCAGTAACACACACATCCCTGAACTGCTCTAGGGAAACATTTTGTTTTCAGTAGCTGTGACAAGCTCAGTGTAATATCAAACCTTACTGAAGGCTGAGATGCTTTCTGATGCTTTCTGATGAATGTATTTAGCCAAACATCATTTGCAAATCACTTGAAAGTGTGTGTGGTCTATGAGACACAGAAACTATGATACTTTCCCCACTGTCATCTTATTTTTGCAAGGAAGATTACCATAGATGAGATTTTGAAACATGATACATGAATACATTGTAGGCATAGATGCCCCAAACCTAAAGTAATCAGTCCTCTTTTTTTGTTGGTTATATCATGACTGGAAATCAGTCTGGCCAAGTGCTTGTGTTTAAAATAAGCAAATGTCCTGTTCTCCACATTTCCACAGAATGTCAGCACAAACAGTAGTATGCAATGAATTTAAAGCAAATGCAAATATCTGTTAGGGTTTTTTTTCCAAGAGTTAAAAATGTGAGAAAGCACATCAAAAAGTATGATGTACAACATTCTGGCTGTTTAACCTAAAAAACATATCCCAAGTAACTATTTTTAAGGAAAAGTAAACACAACTTCTCATATTGAAGTTAAGCTCTTCCCTGTGTCTTCCAGTACACTTGTGAAACAAAATGTAGAGCACCTTGATTTGGAAAGGGGGAAAAAATCTACCCTAACCCTAATAATTTCCCTGCAGAGACTGAGAAGCAGAACTACTGAGCTACAGTTTCTAGATTTACTTATTTTATAGAGTGAGCAAAGGGAAGAGGAATAACAACAGCAAAAGTAAAAAGTCTGAAAAACCTTTGGAAAAGACAATAGCCAAAGTTTTGAATATGGATGGAGGCAGAAGCAGATTTTAATTATAGTATTTTTAGAAAAAAGCTGCAGAAAGACTTGTCAGGTTGCAATTCACCACAGTCTTGTCTATCACCATTTGTTGCCAGGCTCAAAAATCAAATGAATATGAGAAGTTTTTGCATAAAAGTTGTAAAATATTGTCACTGACCCACCCCCACACACCCATTTTATTTCACACTGACAAAAGCTGAGATGAATGAGTTGTTGTCTGGCCCTTCCCACTTTGTATAGTCATTGGCTGGCTTGGTTCTAAAAAGGATTTTAAAAAGGGGAATAATGTGCCTTTGGCTGGGATCTGGGTCTGTCAGGGTGCTGAAAAGCTGAGCTGTGAGCTGCCACCATGCAGATCTCCTGGGCTGTGTGCGCTGTCTGCGTCCTGACACAAATTACATTTCAGGCTGCACAAGGGTGGCAGATGTTTAAAAATGATGCTACAGAAATCATTCCTGAGATCACTGAAAACACAGAAACACCGATGGAGCAGGATTCCAGCAACAACAACAACACAATGAACCAGGCAAAACACGGAGGAAGACACATACAGCAAACTCCAGACCTTAACGGTAAGGAAAATATAATTATTACTGGTTTGGATCATAGCAGAAAGTTTGTGGAAGAATAATTGTTTTCATATATGTTTGTTTATCAACACTTTTAGGTGTGGCCCAACTGCTTTAAGTGATAGAGATTTACATCTACTGTTGGAGAAATATGAATATAAACATTAGAAAGAATATATTGGAGTTTACTGATGAAAACATCTTCTCTCTGTTGAACATTGCTCCTCTGCCCAGCTGCTCTCTGCAGAGAGCTCCAATAGATAAAATCTGTAGTAGATATTGCTTAACATTTGTGAGGAAATATCACAAATCATCTTTCCCTCTTTAATATTAGGATGGGGGAATGGGTTGACAGTGGAGACAATAATATAAATTCTTAATATTTAGGAACATCCACACCAGCTGTGACTAAGATCACACATCAGAAGTGGCACAGTGGTGTTGAGCTAAATGAGAGGAGTGTGCTGCTCTCTGCCCTTTGCTAACAGACAGATCTTCAGTCAGGTTCCAGCAGCCAGAAATGCTTCATGAATACACTGTCACTGCACCTGACAGTGATGCAGAACACAAACCTTTTGAAGACAGACAGAAGATGGAAAGCTAACACCAAACAGAGAAAGGTAGCTTCAAAAAAGTTTTCCACTGGAAAATAAGGCAAGGTTGGTCCTCCAGACACAAAGTGTAAGGCACACAGAGCAACACAGCAAGAGATCAAACTTAGAGTTTCCACCATTGTGCACTGCAGGTCTCAGGAGCCTTCTTTTTCTGGGGACAGCTGGAAGGGAATTGTGAATTTCTGCTGCAGCTGTCAGTTAAGGCATTTAAAACCATAGGGTTAACAATATTTTAAAAGAAAAAAAAAAATAAAAGAAGTAATTATTTTGAGAGTGTGACCTTAAAAAGTTCTTAAATTCCTAAAATGGAGTTAGGACTCTGTTTCTCCCAGGCAGCCCCACCAACCACCAGGTCAGAGCAGGTTGGTTTTCTTGTCACATCTGAATACCTTCATTTTCTTAGTCTCTTACTACTCTGACACTCACTGATGGGAGCCTGCCCCACTGATATGTGCATATTTTTTGAAGTGGAAAGGATATTTACTTAAGAAACCAAAGAGTGAAGGAGACTGGGCTGTTGGTTAAGATACACAATGGTCTCTTAAATTGTCATCTTAATGGTCTCTTATTTTGTCATCTTAAACATAAGGAATAAAAATGATGATCCAAAGTGGCCAGACCTTTCTGGGATGACAATGAATGATTGTTCAACCTCACACCTACAGGGCAGGACACACATGCACATAACATCACCTACAGAGCTGAGGCAAGTGCCTGGATATTTAACAGTCTGTGCATTATGGTGGTACAAGAAACATTATTCAATGCCTTTTTTTCTATTACAGACAGACATCATTTTCTTAGATGCTTGGGGAACTTGGAAGTATTAGACTAAGTGCACGTGGAGTTCAGGTGCCAGTGTTTTTGTCACAGCTGACAAGGATTGTTTAATTTCATCAGTGCAGTCCTTCAAACTTTTTAAAAAATGAAATCTTGCTAGCTGTACTTTGACAAATATAAATCTGAGCACTAAAAGTCCTGTTTCAGTACTTCACAGAAAAACAGAAACAGAAAAGCAGAAAACAGAAAACAAAAAAAATTAAAATACCTGTACAAAAATATCTGTACAAAATTCTGTCACTAATGATTCAGGGTCAGAATTCTCTTTTGCTGAACTAAACCTCGAACACAGTGAGGAGAAAGGGCCTAGCAGACACAACCTTCTCTGTGAGTTGACCTTTGAAGTCTTCCACCACAAGTAGTGTTCCTGAGTTAAAACTGTCCTTTTGACTAAGAGAAGAACATTAATATGTGTTTATCAAGATGAAGTTATTTGATAAACACTTAAAAATCAAATATTATGTCTTCTCAACAAGTCAATTAACCAAGCATGTCATTTGGGAAAAGTTATGTTCCTACACTTGGAAAGTTTCTAAATACTTAATGCTAAAAACTCTTGTATTTTCTAATGCTTCATTTGGTTATAGTTATCCATTGAGAAAAAGGAGAGGAAAAAACCTGTAAGGTTCCTAATAGCCAGGAGATGCCTCTAGCTATGTGAAGGAAACCATGTGGGACATGTGGAACTATCACAGAGAGTAGCAAACTTGGAACAGCTGGTGCCTGGATAGTGGGAACTCCTTAGTGCCTTTGTTACCTGCGATTTCTCTAACCTGGAACACATTATGCAGCTAAAAATCACTTAAGGAACACTTTTTTTGTCACAAAAGGATTTAAATCTGGAGTCAACATCTGAAGTCAATAGAGTTAAATGGGAGCAGTGGGGGAAGGTGTTGCCCACAGGTAAATGAAGCCAGGAGAATCCTGTCCAAAATCCCCACGAAGCAGCAGCTGCTGCTGGGGCCAGGCTCCAGAATTCCCTCCTGCACAGCACTGACATCAAAGGTGCCTGGTGGATTTTATTCACCAATTTGTACATTGTTGTTCAAGGGTCTCACAGCTAGAGCAGCCAAATAATGAGGAGCGGCACGAGTGAGTCTTTTGAGATATTTCTCCTGAAAATCTGCTTGTGTCTAGCTCAGAGAGGTACCTGCTGCAGGAACTGTCGTGGTTTGACCCTGGCCAAATGCCAGCCACCCACGAAAGCCACTTTGCTCACCCTCCCCTGCCACAGCCGGGCAGAGGAGAGAAAAATTAACTAAAGGCTCATGAGTTGAGATAAGGACCAGGAGAAAACACCCCAAGGGCAAAACAGGCTCAGCTTAGAGGCACAAAGTGAATTCACCACTAACAAAACCAGGAGGATAATGTGAAGTAAAACAAGCCCTTAAAAGCACCTTTATCCCCCCAAGCCCTCCCTCCCGCGGGGCTTCGGTGAGCGCTACCTCCGAGCGAAGGCAGCCAGGAATTGACTGAAACTGTTCCTCCTTTGCAGATGCCTCCGAGTTCAGCTGCCGGGAGCTGCGCACCACGCGGTTCGTGACGGAGGGGCCGTGCCGCAGCCTCAAGCCGGTCAAGGAGCTGGTGTGCTCCGGCCAGTGCCTGCCCTCGCACCTCCTGCCCAACTCCATCGGCAGGGGCAAGTGGTGGCGCCAGAATTCCCTGGATTACCGCTGCATCCCAGCCCACAGCCGCACGCAGCGCGTCCTGATGTCCTGTCCCCAGGAGGAGACTCGGACTTACAAATTCCGAGCGGTCACGTCCTGCAAGTGCAAGCGCTACACTCGCTACCACAACCAGTCCGAGCTCAAGGACTTCGGCAAGGAAAGTGCCAGGCCCCAGAAGAACAAGAAGCCTCACCTCTCCAGAGCCAGGAGCGGCAAATCTAACCAGCACGAGTTAGAAAATGCTTATTAGGAGGTGGCTCTGGGTGACACGGACTCGCAGCTCTGGATGTTTCTGTAAACCATCCAAAGGCACTCAGAGGCCACGGCATGATGTTCTGACTGCAGTAGGTTCCAATTCCTTCTGCTAAGCTGGGTCAAAGGCTCACATAGGCAAAAATCGATCAGATTATAGCATTTATGGTCTGATAAGAGAATGAGATAAGGCGAGCTGGAGGTAGCTGCAGGTACCCCTGGGAGGTTCACGCGAGTTTGTGTGTCTTGTACGAGTAGGAAGGCAGAGGAAAGTGAAGCTGTTATGGTGACAATCACGCTTTGCTAGAAATCATTCCACTCACTTCATGTGAAAAGAATATTGAGGTCCCTTTTCCAGACAGAGATGCAGGAAAAGCTTGCAATTAGGGAAGCACCAGGAGACTTAGCACTCTCTGAAGGAGCCATAGAAAGTTTGGGGGTAACAGGGATTTCAAGTCATGGTGAATGAAGTCAAATTGTTGGGAAATGCACACACTATCAGATGTCCTCGTGCAGCAGGTGTTTCCTCTCAAACACAGAAATCAAAATGCAACACTGTTCTCACAACAGAAATAAAAGTGTGACAAATCTATTTCATCATTTTAATTAAAAGATTATGGGGTCAGCAGATTCAAAACTGAGATCTGGCTACTAAAACCATATTGATTTAGGAACAATGATTTGTTTTAGGGACAACTCAACAAATTCTAGTAAGTGGAGCAGATTTATGAAAGGGATGCTCCTCTCAAACCAGATAACCTCACTGATGTTTGTCCTGCAAACAGCTGACAATACACATAGTTTAGCACAGAAGATACTGATTATTCCTTATTTCCTAGAACATTTTTGACTTTAATATCAGCTTAGATATGTCCATTTACATTTCCTGTTCTGTAGGGTTTGGGTTATCTGGCCACACACTCTGTAGCACTAAAACTGTGCAAACCAAGCTCTGTGAGTAAGGTGGTGGTTCTGCATTAAAAGTGAGCCTCTGCTAAGTCATGAATTCCTCTAGAAAAGTCTTTAGTATATGCAGCTTTGGTAAGTCTTTAGTTTGGCAGCAACTTTCCTTTGCTTAGCTTCTCAGCACTCAATGTTTGTGGTTTTACATTAAAGAATATTGTTAGAAAGTGAATTGTCACATACTGTATATGTCCTGTAGAATTTATGCTGAAATAATATAAACTGTGGAGATTTGCAATGCTGATAGATTTTTCAGTTATTTTATGTGGGACCAGAACCTAGAGAGGAAAGTTATCATTTCAGAGAGTGGATTACATATTTATTTTTTTCCAGAAATTATTTATGCAATGTTTTAACTTGTAGAGAATGAGAAGTAATAGTGCTTTAAAAATATTGGTCTGTTATTTTTAATTTTAAATACATTGTTAATAAAGTAGAAACAATGGTTAATTATAGAAAGACTCATTGATTTTCAGCTACAGTACAAAGCTGATTTCCTGCACAGGCAGTGATTTACAGAACAGTCAGGGTGTCAGCTCCAGTTTCTGCAATGGAAAATGCTGAGGTGCTTAATTCTAACAACCAACACATCCCTAAAGAAAGTCCATCCTGGAACTCCTAGCTCTAGGAGATGATGTTTCTCATGGAAAAGGTCTGCCTGGGCAGCTGAATAGCTCAGAACTATTTCCATAATCTCATTTCTGCTTGCCCTGGGGGAGTGCCATTTCCTGATTTATTTGTTCACAACCAGATAAAGCCACCAAAGGAAACAATAAATCTGTGAAGTGTCAATCAAGATTTCTTGACTGAAATCTGCTTGCTTCAGATTTCTTTCATAGAGAAAAGCAAGTGTGGAATCCTCTTGCAAGTGCTGCCAAGCAACAATTAAAAATGTTTATAATTTGGTGTTGTAGACCTATGCTCATTTTCATTTAGTCTTTAAGAAACATTTTCTGATAAAGTCAGAGAAAACTGAGCTTGGGCTGGACACAGCATGCAGGTCTTCCAATGCAGATGTAAAGATGAACACCAGTATATAAGGTGTCCTTTCATTACTATGATTTGATACATGGTATAAAAACCCAAAATAAATCATTGTCATAACTGCAACAACATTTTCCTGACTTATCTTTGACTTGGTGAATTTGACCCTTGGGGTTTGATTTTAAGGATTCAGTATGAGCACCTGCAAGTACTGCTGAAGTGAGAGAAGCAGTTCAGTTCTTTGGGAAGGTGTTCCACAGTCTCACAAGCATCCAAGTCACTGGAATATTGTTTCTAAAGTGCTGATTGTGATAAGCCAGTGAAGGAGATTTGCTCCACTGCATCTCAGACTTCATCCAGGGTTTCAGGCAATTCAGAAGCATCAGGCCTGCTTCAGATGAAGCAGGTGGAATATTTCCCTTGGAAGAGGTCCTCATCCCAAAAAATGTCTTCTCCCATAAAGTTCTTATCTACCAAAAGTGCCAATATTTCCTACTGTTAAACTGCCACTCAGAATCTTGCATTTTTCTGATTTACAATGTAAGTATTCATTCTTTGCCAGTCATAAAAGCTTTTACAAGAATCCCAGTGGATGAGGAGTCCTGGGACACTTTTACTGCTGTATTCCCTCTCAGCACCCATCCTGTCTGCAGTGACTTCCCAGGGCTTTACCACAGGTTACAAGCAGAGGAGATGAGCAGCCTGCAGACATGGTTGGTCTTCTGTAATCTTGCTGCTGAAACATTCACCTCCAACCACCACTGTTGCAATTTATGTTATCAGGAGAGGAATAGGAAATAGCAGTGTTTTGCTAAGAGCTGGAAAAATCAAAATATAGGATGTTTCAGAGGTGGATTGCTACGTTCTCCTCCACCCCCACATCCATGTGGGTTCTTTTCAGACAGAGAATTTGGGATTGTTTATTCATTTATTTATTTATTTTTGTGATCACCCTCCTTTTTTTTAACCTCTAATATAGGTGTGCATGATCTGAGAGGAGATAGCATCCCTGACTGGGGGTTTGAGAAAGTGTCCATGGGAAATCTGAGCTTCTCTTTGACCCAAAATTATACACTTCCAGTTCTTTTCACAGACTGGACACTGACCTGCTATGTGCTCTGGGCTCCTTCTACAAAAGCATTAGATGGTTTTTCTTCAGAACTGTAAACCCTTCAAACAAGAGTGAATGTCTTCATTGCAATTTTTGCAATAAAACAGCACAATTGTGCATCCTTTAGGTGCTGCTGGGATATGAGCAGCACCAGGTCACTGCCTTTACCTTCCCTTGGCTGGAGGCAGCTGCCTGCCAGCACTGAACCACTGCCATAAGGGGCAATCCTCAGAAAAGCAATCAAGTCACTTTTTTTTCAGACAGAATTCATGATTCCTCCAAATCTGCTTTTCCCCCCCTTTTTATTTCCAGCTTTCATGTAGACCATGGCACATTCCCTACAATACACTCACTGGCTTAAAATAGTCACTGTGCCTGCTTTACTTCTTTTTCTGGCAAAAATACAATTCTGCTGTTATTCAGTGAAAAATAAACCTAAATGAGCCTGCTGGTATCCACAAGGCCCCAAAGATTTTGCATGAGGTTCATCTTTTTAATTAGAAATTGCACAATAAAGAGCAGAACTTTATCCAGTGAGGCCCTAGGCCCAGAAAACACACACCATGTGTGTTCTGCAAGTGTGGTTGAGAAAGTCAGCATTGTGAAACACGGAAGGAATAAACATGTATTTTTTTAGCCATATGACATCAACTTATAATTAGCTTGTTTCACTCAAATTAGTGCAGCATATGGGCACAGAGAACAACTTTTCTATAATAAACAGCCTAGAAAGCCTTAAATTATCATATAACATATTTATATGTAGCTGGAGTTTGGATTGAACAAACTGTGCAGCTGCAACCTGAAATTTCATAAACTCTCCAGGCCAGTAATGGAAGTCCACTTTTAAAATAACTCAACATTTAAAGTACAGCCAGCACAAGCTGCAGGACTTGCAACACATGCAGCCAATGTTATTTATGGCCCAAAACAGTGCAGCTGCTCCCCTGCAGTCCTAGAGCCACCAAAGGACAATTCAGCTCCAAGTTTTTTCAAGGAATTGGCATTTCTTGTCTCTTCCCAGAACTGTGGAAACAGTTTTAACACTGAATGCTGGAGAGTTGTAGTGTCAAGCAGCAGAGTTTCATGGACAGGGCTCATGATGTTTTGTTGCCAATTCATTGGATTGGGAATATGAGGCTTTGCTGTATTTTTTTTATATTATTCACCAAAATTAATTTTACTCTCGCTAGAGTGTAATAAACATAGTGTGTCTGAAGACCAAAGGCAGGAAGTAATGTTGATTTTTCTGTCTGTCTTAACCATTTCTGATGCTGTATCCTGAACTGGTGATTCCTTTCAATCCTAAAAGCTTTCACTCTTCTTTTATGAGCACAAGTTCTTACCGTAAAAAGAGGATAATAAAACTGATCAGTGAAACCTGAACAGAGGCAAAACCCATCAGCACATGCCCTGCTAATTCTGAAGTGAAAGTCTAACAACCACAAAGAGAATATTCAAAACATCTCACCTTTACCACATCACAGTGCACAGACAGTCCCAGGGCTGGGGCAGCCACAGCTTCTCTGGGCAACATCAGTTCCTCACCACCCTCACAGTAAAGAACTTCCTCCTAAAATCTATCCCTCTTCCAGTTTAAACCATTGTCCCTCAATGTATCACTCTTCTCTCTGATACAGAGACCTTGTCCATGTTTCCTGTAGACCCTTAGGTGTTGGAAGGCTCTAAGGTCTTCTGGGGCCATAAACATCTATTTTAGGTACCCCAGGTGAGGCAGTGTCTGATGTCAGTCAGGGATTTTTGCCCCATATTGGCCACTTGGATCACATCTGGGCCTGTCAGGACCCTTGGGAACTCACACCTTAGATGGAAATTGTGGATTTTCTTATGAACTTGTGCTGCACCCATGATGTGAATGCACTGGTCTGTGCTTGGGGTCCATCAGGGTGACACCATCATTTCCATATCAAGTCCTTGACTGAGTCCTGAGTCCCAAATCCTTGACAGAGTTACAAATCCAAGCTCTTGCACCTCCCTGCTGAGGACTCCCACACCAGGTTGTTTGCAGCACTAACCCTAAGGCTCAAGCTTTCTAGTTCATGGCTTTCTAGGCAATTTAAATATGCTCTCAAACCAAGGAATAAAAGGGTATTTATATCATGGTTATCAAGCCCCTAAATTAAACAGACTTCATTATCACTGCACCAATAATTTAATTCTTGTAACATGAGGTTATTTCAATTAAGAAAACAGCTCAGCTCTGGCTAAATAAATAAGTGATGTCATTCTTCATTCAGACCTCCAGATTCTTGGTGTAAAAAATTCCCTCAGGAGAGGTTTTGGGACACAGTGGCTCCTCTGAGACTATTTACATCTCTCAATTTCTCTAATCCCTTCTTCCTTCCTTCCTCCTGCCTATTTCCTTCCCTTTCACTATAAACTGGCCAGTATTTAATTCTAATGCTTCCAGTCTGCCCAACATGCTTTTAGAATTGGGTGGTTGTCGGTTTGTTGTTTTGTTGGGGTTTTTTTATAACCAGAAATAAGGCTTAATTTAAGGTAATTACTCTCCCATTTGGAGAGTTTTGCTATTTGCAGGGCCTTATTTTTTTCCCTAGTCAAATTAGCAGGAGAAGTTAGTTTTAAAAGTGATAGTTTTCTCCTAAAATTGTTCTTCAGATTAAGGGTGGCACTCAAAACCAGAAACTTCTCACTCATGTTGCATTTCTGCATGTCTAGAAACAAAAGTAGTGCTATCAGGAAATTATTGAGGGGAGGAAGAGGACAAACAATGGCATAGACTTCCAATGAAAATACATGTATTTAAGCCTGATCACCAATTACTATGGGCTTCCAAATAAATTAATCTTCAAATCAGAGGTGTCCAGAGTCCTCCTAGGAGTCAAAGCCAGGCCCATTTGAAAAAGTATCCTTCTCTAGAACTAGTTTATTCAGTAACATCTCCAAAATGGTGTTGAGAGCTCACAATCAGCCATAAGGATTGAACTTGCACTTGCAGTGGCACAACAGGACTTTGTCTAATTAGAAATATTAATGAATGCAAATGTTCAGTGGAGCACAGTCCACTGACAGGAGGAAGTGAACAGGATATCCTTAGTGGGAAAACTGGCATAATTTCAGAATTCAAGCCTCACATCCTCAAACATATCCCTTTCTCCTCTTTGGAGTGCTGTCTGTGTAACCTGTAGGGATTTTAACTACTTTTTCATTGTTTTGGAGGTTTGGAACCTCAAAGAGGGCATTGGATGTGTGTGCAAGTGGTTTGCAGCACAGTCTGAACTGTCAGTTTGCAGATGAGCAGCAAACTCAGCCCATATCCAATTTATTTTTCAGCTACACAGCCCTGAAATCTGTAACTCTGCTTTGGTCAGCAGCACCATCACTCTGTGCCTACTGAAAAGCACCACTGTTATTTTAAATTAATTATCTCTGACATACAGACATGCCAAAGGACCTCGAAGTTATTTGTATTTCCCTGCAAGAAGTGGAAATACAAATTCTTCATATACATTTAGAATGCTCTGCTATTTAGGATGCAGACAGAATGACACAAGCCAGAGGGAACTCATGCAAACCTTTTTATGGGTGGTCCTTGGGGAAATGGCAAGTGGCTTAAAAGTTATTTGGAGCTGGCTGTCCAGCAGTCCACACACAAGTCTGGTGAAAGGCTGGTGCAGAAACTTGAAAAAATAAATAAATAAAAATCCAAAGTAAGAAGACAGCCATGCCCAAGAGATAACTGTGACTGATAAGGGTTTCAGTGGAGCTGTACTGATTTCTGACATCTGCATCCCAAGACAGAATTTGAAGGACAATCACCCAGATTGCATTTATGCAGTGTAAAAAATTATCTTCTACGTATGAGAGGCCAAAAAAGCCACACAGATCAGCCAGAACCATCACATTTAGCAGCAATAACAGAAGGATTTTTCGTTTCTGCAGCCCATGGCAATTTAAAATTAGTTAATTTTCAAAAAATTCACTCTGAGTTAGCAGGCAGTATGTAGACAAATGTAGCTCCAAGTAGCACATACATAAAGGATATAGGTGTGAAAGAATGAAATGAAAGTAGAAAATTATAAATATATTGCAATTGTGTGGCAATGTGTTTGTTAAGGAAGAAAAGTTGGAATATTGGCAAGGCAAATCAGAAAAGCTGAAATGGGGTCTGGGTTACTAAGTCCATTTTGTTTCACTGACCAAAGCCCTGAGCCCTGTGCATGCCTGGTGTTTTGTGTCCTAAATTACAATATCTGGCAAGAAAAAAAATTGGGTTTTGCCTTTGATCCTCAGTTAAAGCAGACTGAGAAAATCCCTTCATAATTGGTTAATAGCTCATGGGGCTGAAATTGTTGTTGTAGCACAATCTGTGGGAACAACACAGGAGAAACATTTCCTGCAGAAAGAATGCTGAAGTTTAATTACTACACATCACATGAGAGAGAATTTCAATTTTTAGGGCCCTGTGTTCAGGCAGTTACTAGGTAGCCAGCTTGTAGTGGAATATTGATGCTTTAGTCTAATCTCTGCTGTGCCAGAGAACAGAGCAGGGGCCTCATTCTCATGATGGGGTAGGAGGAATGCTACACATTTCTTAGGTCTTATCATCATGTACATTGCTATGCCAGGCAGTTTAATTAATAACTGTCGACATCTTGTCATTTATCATTACCCAAACAGGAGGTGAGGACCCTTCCATGTGCATGCTGTACAAATAAATTAAAGTTGTCTCCCCCAGTCTCACGGCTTTGCTGCTGTCACTCACTCGTGTTGTCCTTCCTGCAGTTCAAAGAATTGCATCTTATCTTGCTCCTGGGACTGGGGAGCTGTTTGTGTCCTGTGAAACAAAAGCACATGCAAGGCTGGTGGATAATCAGCAATATTGCTGGAGAGGATTAAATTATTGAGTTCAGCATAAGACATTTATGACTGGATTTTAAATGGACAATGAGGAAGTCTGTGTCATGAGCAAAGAAATGCACAGAGATTTGTCCTTGACATAGTATGGAGACACCACGGGCAGATAAAGATGTCAAAATGAGCTTTTTCACTGGCTTCAAATGCCATTAGAGCAATGTCACAAAGCTAAATACTAACTAGTTCAGTGTAGGTAAATCACTCATTGTTCTTTGAAATCCCATGCACCATCCTGCACTCAAATGCTCAGAATGGCTCTGGGTACTGTAGGAGATTTTGTTCCCAGCAGCCAAACCTAAAAAACTTTCTCTCTGTGAATGCTTTGATTCTTAGAAGCAATTTACAGGAAAAACCAATTCCAGCTGGAATGACAGAGGCAGCATGATGGACACACTTCCAAACACAATCCATTTTTGGCAAATAAACATTAAAAGTTTATTAGATGTGCTCTGTCTTCAGTGACACAGCATGCCAGGGACTGTACACAGGGAAACACAGATATTGTTATTTAAGCTTAAAAAAAGCCCAAACTGAACTCCATTTACTCTGTACAATACACTGAATAGTGAGAAATTTTCATGTTAATTTGGGATTGCAGCCAGAGCTTCCTGTGCCTGCCCAAGACAAATGATGGAGCACCTCTGTTTTCACTATGCAGGCATCTCTGGCTCACTGATGGAGCTGCCTCAGTCGTGGCTCCTGAAGGGCAGCAGTAAATCCTGGACTCCTGCAGGGACTGCCAGAACCTCCCAGGCAGAAGAAGGGTGCTGGCTGCCTTTAAAGCATCATATTAAGCTGCACCTCACTAAAGTATTTGTTAAAGCCACTAGGATGATTCAGGTCACACTTTCAGCAGGAGTTAAGGGAACTGTGGGGTGTGGCAGTGTGACCCTGCCAAGTGTCCCAGCTCTGTCCCTTGAATGGACCCTGCATGCAGGAGATCTCCTGCAGCCCTGGGTAAGGTGTGCTTTCAAACTGTCCACTGGAATTTCCCAAAGACATGCTCAAGCAGACACCAGCACACAGATAAGTGCAAACAGGGAAATCGTGCACCAGAGCTCGTGAGATCCTCTTGTCTAAAACGTCACAGGCACAAAAAGCAACAGGCACGAGGTGGAGCAAAGGAGAGAGAACTTTCACATGGCAGCCTGAGCAGAAGCCCAGGGCAGAGCCAGGACTCAGGTGTCAAAGAGCTGAACTGTGAGTGCATTTTAATAATGTGAGATGTGGTAATCCTGGCCCCTTCTGGCTGCAGTAAATTGCCCTGTTTGGCTGGAGCCAAGCTGAAATAGCATCTTGGGCATGCATCAGGAAATTACCTCAGAATATACGAAGCCTCAGCCTCTAGGTGATAAGTAAGGGCCCAACAAATTAATCTCATCATCTGCATTCATCTTTGGATGCTGCTGTGTGCCAGGCCACAGTGTGTGGGCTGGAGCCTATTTTTTTTCATTTGTCTAACTTAAATGGGTAGTTTGAGTTACTATGATACAAATGTTCTATTCTGTGCTGTCTGCATCGTAGATTGTTCTTACTGAAATAGGAAGAATTATCATGTCATATTTTACAGACATGTGGGCAAATGATTATGAGCTTCCTTTTGTCAACATATTTTGAATTATATATTATATAAGCCTGGTGAAGGGAATTTATGGACATCCTTTGTCTATTTTCCTTTAATGGCAAGCATCTTTATTAATAATTGTAACTTAATTATTTATGATACCATTTAGAATCCACTCACTTCTACATTCTACCTCTGAATTGAATTCCTCACTGTCTTATTAAGTCCTTTCAAGATCAAAAAATCACATCTAAGTTAAATGGAAAAAAGACTTTCCTTACATTCACGATTGGAACCTAGGTATGCTACTAAAAAAAAGAGAAAAAATAACATATTACTTCACATTATAGAGAACAACCCACCCTCCATTTCAAAGAAACACAAAATATTCCAAAATATGCCAGAAAATTTTGCTGTCCTCTGAATGTTTCAGCAGCAGAAAGAACAGAATCATTACAACTTTCCTTTTCCCTGACACACACAGTGACTATTGCAGACATAAGGAAGAAAGGCAAACCTCTATTTTGCCTCTATTCTCTCTTTCTTGTGTTCATTTTAGAGATAGAAAATGGAGGATTTGGGTGTTTTCTCCAAACCTATTATTTATTCTGAAAACTAAATGCTTTTAGGCACAGGAAGACCAATCTGTGTGCAGAGTTTCAATAAATTTGTGAGGATGTGCTTGAGACAAAGACCCCACAGATTACTGTGAGAAGCAACCCTTTTACTGCAATATCAGTCCTTAATGATTAGTTTCTACTCCTTGGCAAATGATAAGAAGCATGACAATAACCAGAGGAGAATATATGCAATTTCATTCATTTTGCCAGCTCCTTTTTCTGGCAAACAGGAGCTAACAATCTATTCAATAAGTCCTCCCTGAATGGTGCTCACAGACGATAGATGCACCAAAAGTTAATTTTCTGTTTGTCTCTGCTTTCTAGAAAAGGGAAATTATTCCTCTTGGATGAAATCTAAGGCATGCAGAGATGGGAGTACAAGTGGTTTATTACTGGTAAAAACACATTAATATTTCTATTGTAAGACTCCATTGCTTTAGTTTCTTCTACCTCTTATATTTGGCAATAGATTGTTACTCTAAACCCCTGAATGAAGCCTCTCAGATGAGAACACCCTGCTGGTATCAGCCCATGGAAGGAGACTTCCAGGCAAAATCTGTAGCAGATGATGCAGAAAAAAAAAGAGTTTTTCTTGTGCTAGTGAGTTGTAGGAGCCACAGTTTGTGGAAGGATTCTTCTGAGACATTCCTCAACATCTAACTAGTGCAAGGCACAGCATCTTGTAGAGCTCTGCTGGACAAACAGAGAATTACCTGCCTTCCAAACTGAGCTGGAGCTCTTAGATGTGCTAACTGTCTAAGAAAAAACAGTAGCAGAGAGCAAATTCCAAAAGAGAAAGATCCTGTGCAGCATTAACTCAGTTGGAAAGCCAGGAGATTGGAAAATACACCATTTTCTATCATGATTTATGAAGAACCCAACCTCCCAGTTCTGTGGAGGCCTAGAACTCCTTTGGTGGGAAGATGGTCTTTGGGAAGAGGCAATTCTTATTCCTGCAAACACAGATCCAAAGGTGGGTAAGGTGTGAGGAGGCATAAATCAAAGATTTTTTTTCTTTGCTTCTCTGGTTAAAAGCAGTTTAACACTTTAAACTAGGAACAATTCTTTGTGTTCTAAAGGAAATTCAGTATGTTTATATTTGGATGGCTAAAGACATTGAAGAATAAAATTTTCACAATTTCTGCACAGTGGGTGAGGCAAAGCTACCTTAAAAGTTAAAAAAAAAAACTAAAGTGATCCTTAAAATCTATACACATTAGTATTTAGTCCATAATGATACATAAACCAAACTGATTTTTATAGTTATATAAAGTTTTATAGCTTTCAACGTTAATGTGGTATTAAAGGGGGATAATTATTCCATGTTTCAAAGCCCAAAGCTCTATGGCACAGAATTCCACACTTTGGCTACAAGGCCAGAAACAATTGCATTTTTGCAAGGAGAGAGAAGAGAAAAGGTCAGAAGCTGATTTATTTATTAACCTGTACAAGAGCATAACACTTTGAAATTGTCACTGAAATAACGACTGCAGCTAACTCAAATATTAGGACAAGAAGTTTGTTTTTTAATTCTCTGGGCAAGAGAAAAATCCAGGTTTAGCTTCTGCTTGCTAGCCTTGTGTTTATACCTTTCCTTACTGAAATACCTGCACCAGTCCTGCATTGGTCTGGCTTGGTCACCTGCCTGTGACCCACTGGGGTCACTGTGACATCTCAGAAAACACCAAACTGGTGAATTCACAAAGTCTGCTCCTCACTCCAGGATCATGTTGGTAGAATCCTCTATTCCCTGCATTGTTCCCCCTGCTGGGTCAGCTCCTGGGAGGGAACCTGCAGAGCCAGAGGCTGTGACACACCCTCGGGGCTGCTTCTCTTCGATGACAACCCAGCCAGTGTGGCTTCAGCAAAAATTCCTCTCTTCAAACCCTAATTACTGTGCTGGCACAGCACTCTGGGTGGTTTTTCTAATTGTTTGTATTTATTTGCAAAGTCTCTACTGCACAGGGTCCTGTGATAAATATAATTCCACTCATGGCTAATTCGATGCTTTTTTGGGGGTAGCAGGGAGAGTAATTTCATGGTAAACCATAATTACTAGTACAAGAAGTACCTTAATTGCCAATCCAATCTGAGGGAGTAGCTGAGGCTCGAATCAGCCTAATTAGAATTCTACTTGTTCATAATAAATAAGCAGTAATTACTAATTGGATCTAGCCTACAGTATTCTAAAAGTGTGAGTTTAATGTCAGTTTGTGTATAATTTTGGCCATTTCCTACTTACATTGGACTGAGAAGTCTAGCACAGAACTGAACAGAGCAGGCATCTGAGACCTTTTAGTCTTCTCCTGCTGTTGGTTTCTAGTGGCAGAAGAGAAAACTTGATAGTGCAACCTCATGTTGAGTGCTGAATATCTCATTCCAGCTGTAGGTACAGCACAAAGACACCTCCAGCTATACGGTAACTCAGTCACCATGAGGAAAAATCCTTTTAGATTTCAGGTTCCTGTTCCTGATCTTTTCTGATGAAACCACACTTGTTTGCATGTAAAAAAAAACCATCTTATGTTATTATTTGGGTCATTCATGGCTAGAAACCAAGGTTTCTGATTGCTGCCAAATAAAAAGAGGAACTATTATTACAATATACTGATAGCTTGACTCCAGCTGTTTATCAAATATGTATTTAATCACAAGCACAATCTACACTCTACCTGAAAGGAGGCTGTGCTCAGCCTCTCCTCCCAGGCAGCAGTGACAGGACAAGAGGACATGGCCTTAAGCTGCACCAGGGGAGGTCTAGGCTGGACATTTGGAAGAATTTCTTCCCAGAAAGGAGGATGAGATCTTGGAAGGCCCAGGGAGGTGCTGCAGTCACCATCCCTGGAGGTGTTTAAGGAAAGCACTCAGTGCCATGGTTCAGTTGATGAGGTGGTGTTGAGCTCAGAGATCTTTTCCAACCTGGCTGATTCTGTGACAACAGAAGGACATCTCCCACCCTTCTTCCCACATTTTACTGACCTACACAACTGAGATACTCTTGTAGGCCTCAAACACCGGCAAGCATAAACAAAGAGTCATGGAAGTATTTCTTCTGTGGGTTTCCCTCTTATTTTTTTTCCTAGGAACTCACAAGTCAGTAATTGGGAATATTATGTTAGACCTACAAGCACATCCTAACTGGTGGCTGACAGATGTGTTCAGCAGATTTGACAATTAGAACATTAGAGTAGTAACAATTCTGTCAAAAGATATTTCATTTCCAGTGAACCTTGCCAGTCTGCTGTAGGCTCTTTGCTGCTCATGGGGCACTGAAGGTTTGTTAACCACAGCAGGCACAGGTGCAGCAGTTTTATATCCTAAAGAGTTCCCTAAAACACATTTAATCGAAACAACTGTGGGAATCACAACAGACCTGCAGTGGCATCAACCTGGTCTTGTAGGGCTCTCTCCAATGAGTGAGATTAGTGTTAATGAGCCAGACTGACTGGCCAGGAGACAAATATCCTACCCAACCCCCAAATGCCAGGGTGTTTAAATCTGTCAGTAGCCTTATATCCTCCTAGCTAACATTCCAAAGTGTAACATACTTTGGAATCAGTAGCTCCTCTTTATGCCATTTTTTTAATTTTTTTTTTTTTTAATCCATCAGAATAAATAGAATTCCTTGGGTTGTTTTTTGGTTTTTTTTTCAGATCAGCTTCTGTTCTCATAGCTTCTGGGCAAATACTTCCTTATTTGCAAGAGGGCTTAAGGCCCTGGGAACCCAGCAAGGGGCAAGTGGAGGAGCTGCTCACACTCTTTCTTACCAAGCTAAAAATCACTTTTTCTATCAATCAAACCCTACATGAGGCCTCCTTCAACTTACAGGCTTCTCACCTTTGTGTTATGATCCTGCCAGTCACTGTCATGGCAACCACAGAGACCATTCCAGCTGAGGAAACTGCTACTTTTTTGGGGTTGCTTGACACTTTAAAAAATAAAGCATCCACTAGAAAAATTTTACCTTTTTTTTTCTTTTCTTTTCCATGCAAGGAACTAAAAAGAGCAAGACATGTAGTACTCAAGAAAATGTGAAAATCAAATTTTTTTCCTCCATCAACCATAACTGTTACATCCTGAGTCACAGCAGGAACCATGGTGCCTCACTGTCCTTGAGCAGCAAACCACAGGAGTGACTCTCAGTCACCATCCAGCACAGAATTTTGCTCCTCACACACATTTCTCCCACAATAGCAATGGTCCAATGACCAGAAATAAATTAACATCTCCCCTTACTCACAGACAACAAGCTGGCAAACACACTTATAATTTGCTGCAGGGACCTGGATTGTATAAGCATAAAATGAAACCAAATGAGGAAACAGCACAAGGAGAGGACTACACCCAGGGAGAGAGGGAGCATGAACTCAGCAAATCCATGGGGAGCCTTGTCCCTGCTCCCAAAGGCCACACACCAAAGGCTCGAGGAGCCTGAATGTGCCCCAGCTCCTGGCCTTGTCCTCGTGCTACTGCAAAAATAAGTCCTCAAAATTCTCTTTTTAGAAATCCTGACTTGTCCTGTGTGAAGCCATGATTTCCCTCCTCCCTTGCCATTAGCTGCAGTGCAGGGTGTCTGACCCTGGGTGCTTCTGTTGGCTCTGCACTTCAGCATTGGCCTTTCCTAAAGGAATTGCTGCTGCTGTGGATTTATTAACTCTCCCTGTGCTCAGGTCTGGGCTTCTTTCACACCAGGGAGTTCCTCACTGCCTTCTCCTGCCCCTCAGCTGGAAATATTCTCCAGCTCTCAGCTGCATCCCAAAGGTTGGGCAAGCAAATCATGTCCAGAGGCTGTGGGACACACTGTGGAAAATCCATGGAAATTCACACATTCATCAGGCAGTGGACAGGTGCTACAATTCAGTGACACCTTTAAAATTACTTTTTATGTAATCCACAAGAATAATGGAGATCCTTGATAAACCATCTTCATACTTTTAGCCTATTTTATTTTATTTTATTTTATTTTATTTTATTTCATTTTATTTTATTTTATTTCATTTTATTTTATTTCTGTTAAGTGCAAGCAGGGGAGGAGGAAGGCACCGTTTTATTGAAACCTCAGCCACAACTTCACAGTTGTTTCTGCACCCAGAATTTCGGGCAGACATCTCCACCTCGTGGCTTGAAAATAAAGTAGCCTTCAAAAAATTCTGAACTGCTGTTTTATGCAAAGGCAACAGGCTAAAATGACTTTTGTAAATTATTTTCCAAGGCAAACTGTGCTCAGCAGCAGAACACTACACAAAAAATCAGGAAGGAAAAAGGTTTTATAGACTTTTGACTACATGCATACATATATGATGGTGCATCATGTAACACAAGCATGCTGCATTTAATTACCCTTGCTGTGTTCCAAGATCCACATCCTGCACAGCACAAATAGTTTTCTGTAGCCTTGTAGCCTCTTGGATGATAGATTATCAGGCAATGGAGCAAGGAAAATTTGGTTCAAGGCTTTGGCTACAGAGAAACATCTCAAGAGGAAGGCCAGCATGAAAGCTCTGCTCTCAGAAGCAGCCACAACCTGCATCCCTCAGGGCCTTTATTTCCATACCGAGCTCACAGGTTGGTTGGTGTAAATTCACTTTTTATGGGGTGCATAACTTAGAGTGTTTGGAAAGCAGTGAAATTGGTGCAATGAAATGGAATCCATCCTTACACTGCATTTAAAAATGTACCAATAGAGGGAGATACTCCACCGTGACAATTAATTCCTTCACAGCACAATTTACTGGAAAACAGAATTTAAACTGAACAGAAATAAGTCTGTTCTAGTGCTAAGGTGTGATACAACACAATGTGTTCTGTGGTTTCAGCAGAATTCCCAAACAAAATGGCAACTGGCTGAACTTAATTACTAGATAGGACCACATAGGATACCTTTAATACCAGAATTTACTCTGATATCTTCAAAACTATAAACATTCTGGGACAACATTCCACATAATAATAACTTAAAGAATGCTTCTGTATTTAGGGAAAAAAAAATCATTTTCCATTACAGTATTCACTATAGGAATGAATTCCAGCTCTTCCAAAAATCTTTTACAAAATTTTCATGTAATTGCCTTTAGCTCAAGCAGCTCCACTGAAAGAGATCACAGAGCACAGTGACAAAGGGTGGTCTCAAGAAAAGTAGTGCAGACCTCTTGGCACTGAGGTTTATCACCTGTCAGATAATCCTACAAATGTATTTATTAGGATCTCCAGAAACATAAAGGGATTCTTAATACAACAAAAACTCAAAATGAAAATGTTGCATTCTGCTCTGCCCCGAAATATCTGAACCACACACTGAAGTCTAAGTGTAGATTTGTTAATCCATATCCACAAAAAATGGTTTTAAAAGGCTGCATGTCCTGTTCCTCTCAGCTCCTTGGGGATGCCATGATTCCTGTTTCTTTCATGCCATCTGATGAAAAGAACAGAAGAGTTTTGTAATCTGCCAAAAGCTGAGCTAATTTTGTATTTTGTAAACTATTTGCCAGTCAAATTCTTTAACTGTTCCTTTGCTGATCTTTCAAAATATTCTCAATTTAATAGAAAGTTTCTGCTGCCCTGGACCCTGTTCAGGACATTCAGCTCTCCACGAAATGGCTACAGTAGCATGCACAACATAAAGACAGCAGTCGTTAAAAAAAAGATGATTTATCAAAGTTTTTGGCAAATGGTCTTTCCTGTCTGAAGGATTAATGTTGTAGCTGAGACACTATTTGCTTTTATGGCCTTTCAAGGGAAGGATATTCTTCTTCTTCACATGGTACTGGGGCTCAAATCCACAAAGAGAACTGCAAGAGGAGAGACAAGCAAGGAATACAGAAGTTGTGTCTAGACTTGCAGGCCAAGATCTTTGCTCCCTTAGCTGCTGAAAAAACTGAATGGACTTTGCTTCCTCCAATTGCTAAATTTCAAGTGATATTATAAACTTTTATCTATTTTCATTCATACTCACTTCTTAATAGTAGAGAGGAACCAAGAGAGAATGTTTTAAACAAATTGCGCTTAAAAATCCCAATTAAGTGGGAACAGATTCAAGGTACAAGAAAAACATGTGCTCTTCTACCCATCCTAGAATTTATTGTGTCTAATTTCCCATTTTCGATGATAGCAGCAGCTTCTTTTTTTTCTTTCTTTCATTTATTTTTATTTTTTTTTAGGAATAAAACATTACAGCAACATTACAGCAGCTCCCACCTAGTGTTTTTTCCTTTTAGCATTTCTGCAAACCTAAAGCTGCCCTCCCCTTTTTTCTGCTTTTTATTCTACTACTCTCCTTTCTAAGATATATTATCATGTAAGTGTCTCTTACACTTCTTGATGTTTCCTCTACCTGAATCAGGATTTCTTCTTTTTTTTTTTTTTCACTACTATGAAGCCATCAAACTTAATTAATACCGGAAATATTGACTTAGTGCTAAGAGAAACATTATCATTAAATTAGAAATGCTTGTGGTGGTGATGCCAGCTCCCCACCTGCAGAGCAAGGCAGACACTCCCTCTCAGTAAGTGTTCCACGTTTTAGGTAGAAGTCTTTGGAGCTAAAAGCATTATTTATTCACTTAACTTCAGATATTCATTATATTACTTCAGACTGAGGAGTTGCTTGTTTGGCATCTGCTCTTCAACACTGTTTCCCTGTCATTATATATAATTTATGATGGAAAACTCCCTACAAATTGACTGAAAACTTGTTCCTAGAGAAGAGAGATAAAGATATCATACAACTGTCATATCACTGTTACGAAATAGCTGCTTTTTAATATTTTTTTGTTTTTGAGAAGGAACGCAGACTTTATCTAAAATCTCCTCATTCAAATTATCAAAAATCTAATACTGATTTCCTGAAAGTGCAGGCCTTTGAAACTTGACTGATTTGTCATATGTCATTACATCAAAATGCAAGTTAACATTTCATGACATTTTCTCCAATATCTCATGTCTTTTAACAGAACTCTTTAAGCACATGGCTCTTTAACTCTCACTGGTAGGAGGTCATTTTTCCCTTCTAGCCACGCTGCCTCTATTAGTCTAAGCTTTACACTTCTACTCTTTTATTGTCTCAGAAAGGCTGAGAAAACTCCTAAAATGACTGATAGATACACAGAGCCCATCTTTGGGCTTGGCATTCCCTTCCCAGCTCTCCCAGCTGCTGTAGGCATCTCCTCCTGCTCTCCCCAGGTGCTTTCTGTGCCTGTCCCTGACAGCTCTTCTGGGCTCCCCTGCTCTGCTGGCTCTGCTCCATCCCTGGGGAAACCACAGATAAAAAGCTCAAAGGCTGTCGGGGCCTTGCTGGCCCCGTGGGTTCTTGGTTGGGTGATTTTTTAATTTTTTTTTAGTGTTTTATGTCAGGAAAAACAAAGCGAGGCTTCTTTCTGCTGCTTCAAGGATTGTTTATCATTTCTTATCTAAGTTTCAGAAGCACAGCCTCTGCTGCTGCTTCCAGGAGTGCAATGGCTGCTGCTGCTCAGAGCAGGTGGCTTTTATACTTATATCACATAATTAACAATCTCTGCGTGTTCTATTTTGTCTTCAAAAGTAATAAGTATCAATTTTATTAACATGCCTCTTTTACACTGAGTTCTTTCTACTAATCAATAAAATACAGGAACTTGGATCAGAGAAAAAAGGAAGAAGAAGAAGGAGAAGGAGAAGGAGAAGGAGAAGGAGAAGGAGAAGGAGAAGGAGAAGGAGAAGGAGGAGAAGAAGGAGAAGGAGAAGGAGGAGAAGGAGAAGAAGGAGAAGAAGTAGAAGAAGAAGAAGAAGAAGAAGAAGAAGAAGAAGAAGAAGAAGAAGAAGAAGAAGAAGAAGAAGAAGAAGAAGAAAGAACAACAACAAGGAGAAGCCGACACTTTGGATTCTCCATGTTGTCTCTATACAATATATAGAGCAAAATCTAAAACTACAAATGCACACTCTGTGGTACACTAAACAAAAAATCTTTTCATTTCTTTGGTGCTTTCAGCTCATGGAGAAGTGAGGGGAGTTTCTCCCACGGGCTTAGGTCAACAGCTAAGCTATTTTGAGAAGCTCCAGGGATAAAATGAACTCCCAGAGGAGCAGGAAAGGTTTTCCAGCCTTCCTGGACTCCAACAAAAGACAAATCTCCGCTCCCAGCCTTTCCCTCCTCACGGCAGCATCCCCCACAAAAACCCATCTCCCTCCGTGCCATTTCTCCCCGTGCCGTGTTTTCAGCGCCTCACCGAGGAGCTGTTGACTTTAGGGAGGTTAAAGGTGGCAGCCTCAGCCAACAAATGGAGTTTGTGATTGTTGTTGTTTCGGGAGTGAAGTGTCAGGAAGATGCAGCAGTGCCCCGGCCCCCGCTGAGGCGCCGAGTGACAGCGGCAGCTGCCGAGGGCGCTGGAGCCCCGCGGGCCCTGAGGGTTCCCACGTCGGGGAAGGCCATGGCACCTCCTTTTCCCACATCCTGGAAGGCTGGAAGGGTAAGGGGGAGAGCTCCCTTGGGAAATCGGAGTTTTCAACTGGAGTGGTTTCAATCGGAGCACCAAGTAATGTGCAGGAGTTCGGCTGGGCCCTGCTCGGGCCTCACGGGGGTTCTCCTGGGTGGAGGTGTTGCTTTTTTTTCCCTAGTTTTAAAATTAAAATTAAAACGTGGTTTGTGGGGGAAAGGGGTTTTTACTTCAGCATTTATTTAAGGATTTTTGGGTGCAGTGTTTTGTTCAGGTGGAATGTTCTGAAAGTGCACAGGCTGCATACACTACACACTGAAATACAATTATAGGCTTTGTAAACTAGTGTATCTATTAAAGATTTTCTAATGAGAGGCTCGAGTGAACTCTTGGTTTTGAGGAATTTTTTTTCTTGGATGGACTTATTTTAGCTTACAAAAAAGTGTTTTGGAGAGGGTTTTGGTGTCCGGGACTTCCAGAATGTTTGGTTTTCTGGTTTAACAGTACAGTGGGTCTTAGTTATCAGACTTGGAAAATTATAAGTATGTAGGTTAAAAGCACTAAGAATACATAAAACTATATAAAGAGGTATATAAGAGGGGTATAAAAGAAAAGGCAAAAAATCATCTTGGCATCAGAGTCCTAAAGCAGATCCTGGCCCAAGTGGATGTGAGAGCAAAGGACAATCCTCCCTTCCCTTCTATCCCTGCAAGGAGAAATGTTTGCCTAAGCAGAGAGATCTTCTCCTAGACTGAAGGAAGGACTGAAAAACAGTCTGAATTCATACAAACCCCATATAAACCAAGGAAGTGAAGCGTTATACATGTGACAACACACATAGGGAATATAAACTAAATGTTCTGCATTGGTGAAAAGTTCTGGACTCTGACTTAGGTTCCGCCAGTGCCTGAAACATTTGCAGCATTCACAAATTCATCATAAACTGACCTTTCAAAAAAAGATCACTCTGGGGGCCTTCCTTCGCTGCCAGTGAGTAGGAAATACTTTTAATTATTTGTTATTTAAAGCAACACAGCAACAGATTTAAATATTTAGGTGAGTTTTTCCTAGAGAATTAATTAGGTATCAGATAATGAGTATTTTGCATGAAAATTAAGACTCATGATAGAAAGGAATTTGATGTTCTTGTTCAGAATGAACTAAAATTTCTTGATTTCCTGGCAAAGGCCAACTTCTAAAATCCAACAGATATAACAGGATAAACACATTCCCCAGCCCACCCAGATTCCATGAAATTTTAAAATTCTGAACTATAAAATATCCAAAATAATGTATCACTCCATCTCTCTGTGTTCTGAGACAACACAAAACCCAGCAGCAGTGGTGGGAGAAGGGAAAGAGGCTCACACAACAAGGAGCAAGGCCTGGGGGAATCAGTATTTGAGATAGTTGCAAGCAGATTCTGGAAATGCATACATAAATTGTCCTTAAAAATATACAGAACAACCTTGAGAGGAGTTGCACTAACCCTGGCATAGCAAGTTTGAGGCATTCTCAGCTGCCACACTTCTGTGAAAATGGGATTGAGAGCAGATTCCCCATTAATGTCTTTTCAGCTGTGATGGCTCTAGGGTCTAAAAATCTGCTTTCTGTTAGGAAAAACTACAAAATGTTCAACAAAAGATGAAAAACATGTCTTTCATTGGCATAAAATCAGATTTCCTTGCAGGAGGGTGTATTAAAAATTCCCTAGAAAGTAGAATACAGAAAGAATAACTGCCACTGGCAGCAAACTCCAACTCTTAGCAAATACATGTGTTACAAATCTAACAAAACTAGCAAACATCACTCAAAGCTTTGCATGTGTGTACAAGCCAGGTTTAATAGTTTCTTTTAACCTTAGGATTGGGCCTTAAATTATATATAATTTGTGAAGTCCTTTCTTACTTCTATCTCCCACTTTAGTTCTTGAAATTTGGTGTCTGTTGAATTGTATTTTAGGGCTTTTTCTAAACCCAAGATGGAGAATTTTGTTAACAGTGCAATAAAAATAACTTCATAGTGTTACAGGGAGACATTAAAGACTTTTTTGTGTGCTGCTCTTTCCCTTAAAAAAAAAAAAAATAAAGACATTGTTTCTTTAAAAGGCTCCATCTGCAAATCCCATTAGATGTGCATATAAAGTTTCAGATGATTAATAGCTGCCTGCTTTGCTTTGGTTGGAGGGGCTGAGGGTATGTGTGTTAACCCCTCCCTCCCCTCGCTCACATTTCACTTCACAAACTTGTCACTGTCTCCCCAGCACAGTATTTAAAAAGTGTTTCACTCATGCCCAGCACTTCACAAGGAAGCAACTCATGGCAATCCCTGCAGAAATCTGGTTGCCCCAGCCAGGGCGATGAAGAGGTTTAGAAGAGTTCCTAAAGTAGCAAACCTGCAACAGCATAAAACCCACAAGCAAACTGTTGTTTAGGAAGGAGATCTATCCTGTAAAACTTGGAAGAGTTTCCCTCTGCTTCTCTTCTGCTTTTGGAAGGCTGAGCTGTCCCCAGGCACGAGCACTGAGGTGTGGACAGGACTGGAAGCAGATGGATCCCAGCAGCAGCAGCTGCATGCGCAGCCCACAGCCTCCCACTGCGCTCTGGGGGTGCCTGAGGAGCTCCCAGACGGATCTGAGCACAGCTCCAGGGCTCAGCCACTACCCAGCAGCACCATTCTCCTTCCAGCAAAAACCAGATTTTGCCTCTTACTCTGATTTCTCAGCCTCCTGCCTGGTGACAGCTCCCCACAGCTTCCCACGAGAGGAGAGGGTGCCTGTGGAGCAGCTCCCTTCTTTCCAGCGCCCTGACTGGCACCTGGCAGCCACTGAGGCCAGGAGAGGAATAAACCCAGGACTGGCCTTGGCTTCTGGGGAGTCAGAGGGCAGCAGCCCAAACCTAGTAAGTGCAGCAGTGGCTGTGGATGAAGATGATGAGGCACCAGCAAATCCTACAAATGACACTGAGAAAAAGCCATCCAAAAGGAAAAAGGAAAGCTCAGGTAGGTGATACGAAATCAGGGTTGTGGTAGAGTGCAGGAGATGGAATGAGGACACCTGGAGAGGCTGGGAATTAGGAAAGAAAGCTGATGAGCAAAACATTTCATAATACTTGACGGGGGAAACTTAGACAGTAACAACACTGTAACAAACTGTCTTATTCTTGTTCTGCTCTTTGTATTTCACTCCTGCAGATCTTGTGTACTGAATTAGGCATTTTACTCATTTGCTGTATCTGAACAGGAATCACATGGCATGTGCACACAGAACTGAAAGTCCTAGGATGTGGAGTTACACATCCACACCTGCCATTTGTCTGAGCAAAAGAGAATGGCACAGAGCAAAGTTCCCTCACCTTGAGCTGCCTGTGGTAGTTGGAAATGTCATTCTGGGCTTTTGACATCTTGGTTTGTGGTAAGAAGTACGAGAGGCAAAGTCTTCCTTTAAATATAAATTCTGTTTGGTCTCACTAAATGTTGAATATTTTAGTCTCAAAAGAGGAGGTACTAAAAGTTTGCCCATCAGTACAATGTCCAGCAGTGCAGAAAATGGACATAGTTTTCATGGTGTCATCCTAGCTAGCAAAACACATTCTTTCTACAGTGTAAAAATCAATAATTTTGTAGTTATACAAACTTGCTGATGTCTCAGATCCGAATCTGTGAAATATGCATAAAATTGTTTTTTCTAAAGAAGGCATTAAAATTTAAGATGCTTATATGCACTCAAATGCCATAGCCTTCATTTACAAGCTACAGTGTGCTTTTTTCCACAGCACTGCTACCAAGTGGAGAAAATTTTCCAGTAGCCTAATTTCACAGGTAGAAAATGCAGGGATAAAAATATTAATTGACTGTTTTCTAGGTTTTGCAGACATTTGTAGAATTTAAGTTCATCTATATTGAAAATGCATGTTTAGGCAAAATTTTCCCAAATGCAAAGAAGGTTAAAAAAACCAATAATTTAAAAGATGAACAATGCTTTCATTAAAACATCAACTAGTTACAGGTAAACAGCAGATTTCAGCTTACTCAGGTTAGAGGGATATCCTCATTCTTAAAGAGAATGATTCCAAAGCACATCTCCTTGTTTTAAGTTGAAGAAAACAGTTCCTTTAGTCTCTCTTACCAGCACTCTTCACACTTGCTTTTCATACTTGCTGCTGTCCCCTACCCTTTCCCTTTCAGGGAGCTGTAAGCAATGACATCCTGAAAGGTCTGGGCTTCCCAGTTCTAGTGACCATTGCAACCCTTGGCAGAGGCAGCTGTTAAGTTCAACCCAGCATTGAAGCTGGTTGGGATCCTGGAAGGATTCACAATCCATAGGAGAGACTCACATCTGCCCCTGGCTCCTAAGCAGCATCTTTTTCCTTTCCTTTCCTTTCCTTTCCTTTCCTTTCCTTTCCTTTCCTTTCCTTCCCTTCCCTTCCCTTCCCTTCCCTTCCCTTCCCTTCCCTTCCCTCACTCACATGTGCATCCACTTGGCATTAGCAGCTGATGCCTTTGGTTTTAGCTTTTATATTTTTCAAATCCTGTACTGCTAGTGTGACTCTGAAGTTTTCTGTAGCTTGTTAAATGCTGTTCTCTTATGCTAAGATAGACATAACAAAACCTCTGACTTGCTCTCCAAAGACACTCAGAACAAAAACTGTAAACCATCACCTTGAGAAAAAGGAAACAGGCTTAAGAAAAATCACGTCATTAGCTAAATCCTAATTAGCGAATTTATGTTGATAAAAAAGTGTGAAACACTTGTGAGCTGTCATTGTCCATTTTGAAATCCACAGAGGCAGGACCCTCTGGAGCCCAAAGTGTGCACCTGAAAACCTTTCCAATAAATCCCACCTTTTTTCCTTTATTCCTGTCTAGTCTCTGTTTCTAAGTAGCCATTTAAGGCATCACTGCTTGTCTTCAGTCTCTGCCATGTGCTGGTGGCACTGGGGAGCTGCTGCAGCTCTCCCATGTCTGTGAGGGGAGCACAGACCCCGGGGGAAGCTCTTGAGTTCAAGGCTCCCAGAAGTTGGTGGCAAAGCTCCCAGCAAGAGATCCACACTTCGAATCCTGCTTCCCCCCTGCTGCCTCTAAAGTCACACTTGTGAGCTTCTGTTTGTGCAGTAAGGGATGGGAGCAAAGGGGATTGTTAAACTGTAGGCAAAAACATGGAGAAAAACCTCTGGAGTTTTGTTTCTGTATATTCCCCGACTTTATTTGAGGATTTCTGCAGTAGCAAAACCAGCATGGAACAAAGCAGAGTAATGCCCCTGGAATGTAAAGCTGTCCAGCTGCAGCAGGTGACACACTGGTTCCTGTGTGCAATATCAGCACCAAAAGCTCTGTTTGATTTCTCATTTTCTGATGGACAGAGATAAGGTCAGATCAATCCCAAAGCCTATATCACACCTCACAGATTTCTCCAGCTTTACTTACTTTGGTGACCTAAGGGACACCTAGCAGATGAAGCTGTACATCATGCTCATATTGTTACCATTTTGCTTCTCATTTCTATGTAGAAATAATGTGCTAGGACACACAGAACACCAGTGCATACTGGTTACACACAAAAATTAAGTAATTAATTCTCAGCATAACAAAAACCCTACTAACATGTTTAGTTTAGGCAGCCTAGCAAGAGGAGCAAGAGATGAGAAAGAGTCAAGGAACTTGCAAAACTTATTATTGACTCCCTGAAAGACTGGCAATTTGGACTTTGCTCACTGAAAGAAATGTATTTTTTCTTGCATTGCCTGGAGATTCTTTGAGGACCAACTTTGATAACACAAGAGAAAAAATAAAAAGGAAAGGAAAAGAGGAAAGGAAAAGAAAAAATAAAAATAAAAAAGAGGAAGGATAGAAAAAATGAAAAAAGGTTGCCACAGTCTCAGGCAAAGTCAGTTTGTGTTTGCTTTTTATCATAATTTGTACATCAGCACTTTGGCTATGGCTTGAAATTTGGCTTTGGAATACAACTCTTTACCACATTGCAGAAATGTACACAAAAGGCAAGCAGGTTTTTCAGGAGAGCACAATGACCAGGATGGTACTGGGGCCAGTCATGTACAGATACCAGCTCTGCTTGTAGTTTTCATTTAGCAAGGGTTAGAAAAAGTTAAAAAACTTCAGTGTTCAAGATGGTTCTGGGCCAGTGCAAAAACCTCTGTTTCTCTGATTTTGCTTGATTTACTGCCCCACATGCCCAGAGTTTCCAGGCTGGGGGGGCTCACTGAGTGACATGTTCTATGTCCTGCACCAAAGGTGGGCACCATGCACTCCTAATGTGCTGCATGTTGCATGTTCTTGGCTGCCTGCTGCATGGTGGATCAGGGGAGGGTGGGTCAGGATCAGGGAAATAAGTAAATAAAAAATAAAAGTAAAAACGCAGGGAAGGAAATGATTTCGATGTAATAACAGCAAGGAATGAGAGCTTCTTTCCCACAGCTCCTGTTCTGTGACTGTGCAGACCCAGGCAGTTCTGACAGCACTCCCCATCCTGACTGAGCTGTCCCCCATCTGTCCCCTCAAAACCAAGGCTGGCAACACCCATAAGTCATGCTGAGCTTGAGGGGGCATAAAGCAAACATCTTAAAACTTCCACTGAGCACTTCAAGGAGTCGTTCAGATCAGACCTCTGCGAGTGCACATGTTCACACACATCAGCATAACCACAAATCACACAAGTGTGCTTCCCTCTTAGAAAACCAGAACTCCAGCAACAAGGCAGAAACCAGCAGCAGATCACGGAAGGAAAGGACAGCTTTCACTAAGGAGCAGCTACGGGAGCTGGAAGCTGAATTTGCTCACCATAACTACTTGACAAGGCTCAGGAGATACGAGATAGCTGTGAACCTGGATCTCACCGAAAGACAAGTACTTTCCAAACCTTTCTCTCCCCAGATCCTTCTTCCTCCCCCAGGGCTTCTCTCTAATGCTAAAAAGCAGATTTGTTACTCGAGGGTCTGCTTCTGCAGTGGCACAGATATTTTCAAACAAAGCCTCCACATTCTTTCCAACACCTTTGATACACATTTGTGTAATTAGCTAATAAATTTAATTATGTTCCTCTAAACTGGACTTGGTCTCTACTGGGTTCTTGTTAACCACCATTCATTGGTGCATATTGATATATCAAGGCTTACATATGGAATGTGGATATCACCTTAGACTGTGACTAACGGCAAATCATTAGAATGACATGTTTGATGCATGCATTCTTCCTGAATCAGGTGGTATTTTGAGGTGATAAGGAAAGAAAAATATGTAGAGTTTTGTGGAAAGAGGTATTTCTGTTCTCTCATTGTCATCTCAGTCCAGGTTTCCTTAACAAAGCTAAGGGGACAGGACAAGAATTGCATAATTACGTGAGGCAAATAAAAAATTCCTGAAGCATTAGATTGGATGTCTTAGAGGTTAAAAATACATGAGAGGCACTGTGCCCATTGTGTTGGCATGTTTATTTAATGTGAAGACAGATTCTAGGCAAAGCACTTGCACTACCTTTGGGGATTTCAGGGGAACATCTGTGTGGAGCATTTTAGAAAGAATTGTTCCAGTCTGTGTTAGAGAAATGGATTAGTGCAACTTGTGAGGCTCTGTTCACCTTTTCTTCTAGAATTCCACAAATCATCTCTCTATTGATACACACACATATATGCATAGCTCTGCTTATACAGATCAGGTGGAGGCAACAAGTAATTGCTTTGTTTTTATCACCCAGGTCAAAGTGTGGTTTCAAAACAGAAGAATGAAGTGGAAACGTGTTAAAGGTGGGCAAGCAGTGCCCCCACACGAACATGACACAGAAGATGTGGACTCTGCTGCCTCCCCCAGCTCTGTGTAGTTCTTGCAGCAATGGGAGAGGAGATGGAGAAAGTCACTGATTGGAATGTGGATGCAACTGCTTGGAATGATCTGCACAATGAGCTCACCCTGCCTGCAAATGTAGCCCAAACTCTTTAAAAGGTGCATGATGCTTGGGGTTACAGAGGCAACTAAAGAGCACAGGGGGAAAAAAGCCAAAGGACAGCATGATTTTGGTTTTTGTCTCTCACACTCTCTTACTACCACAGATATATTTACAGAAAAAAACAACAAATACTGCATATAAAACAGGATTAATGTTGTTGAGACTCTCAAACATCCAGAAAATACAGATTACAGTCAGATAATGCAGCTGTGTTCTCATCCAGTCTTTCCCTGGTCACACCTATTCAGTCTGCATGTGGACTTGATAATGCACACTTTCCTTGTGCCCTACTTTGAGAGAAATAAATACTTTGATAGTCGCTGATTTTTCTTACAAAATGAGTCTAACACCTGTATGACTAGAAAATAAGATTACAAAATAAAATGTGAGACTAAAAATATGTATACACAGAATTCTGCTCACCAGTTTCAGAAGAGATGGCTTTCACACTGACAATCCAAGGTCAGTGCCTTGTTGATGGCAGCAATTTGCAGAGGGAGATTTCTTCCAAGCTTACTGTAAATCCTGAAATTAAATTGCTAGATCTCAGTTTTGAATATTTTTTCAAAGCAGTCATTACCAAATGTCCCAGCAGGCACAGCAGAGATTGAAGTCAACACAACAGCTAAAACACCACTATTTTGTGTTCGAGTTTTCCAATAAACTGCCACAGCACCAGAATTCTTAAGAATGCTTAAGAATACTTCCACTTGAAGTGATCCCCACTTTCAACCCAAATTTGTAATGTATCAAATTATGATGGTTTAGAATAGCATAGTGCCTGCTCCCATTTCTTATATTTTTTTGTTTCATGTACTAATGCCACATTTTAAGCAGAATTTTACTCTAGTGTACCACATTGTGACTCCTGAGGACACTGAAACTTTGGTTTAAATATTTCAGCAGTAACCATTATTTGCAGCTAGAGCATTGTGCCTTCCTTTCACTTTCCTCTGATGCACTGCTATTGTGGGTGCAAGTGAACTGTAGATATGCTGGCTACAAATCTGTATATCTGGATCATATGTTTGTAAAGCTGTTAGTAATAATTCAGCTTGTAAAAGACCTCAAAATAGATAAATATCGACTTTTTTTTAACAGAGATCCTGTATCCTTTTCAGAGCTGATTATTGTCTCTACTAAGAAAAAACATACATTACATTCCTTAACATTTCCAAACTCTGATTGACAGGTGAAAAAACCAACAGTTTAGATTATATATTTGTGCAAAAGCAATTTAAAAGAATAATTGTTTTTAAAAGGGAATTATTTAAAAATAAAGAAACTTGAGCAGTTTGAGCAGCACTGAGGAAGTGAATCAGGTTACTGTCTGGTTTCCCACACTGTGCTACTTGCTCATACCCACTTTATCCAAAAACAACAGTTACCCAAAACAAAATGCCAGCACTCCTCTGCTCCTGAATAAAAAAAAAAAAAGAAAAAAGCATCAGTAATGTCTCACATAAACTGTGTTGCAATCAGAGCATGGAGGTAAACCTAGGTAAATCCTGTGAATATAATAATTACTATAAAATCAGTTATAATCTTTAGGAGCATGCGTGTTCTGTCTCTGACCTAGACCTACCCCAGTCTCTTCAGATCTTTATGGTAAGGAAAACTACCCTCAGCTTCCTCCTGGGACACCTGTGTGTGCATGGTAGGTGATTAAGTGGCAGGGGGTACAGGCAGGGAGTTGTGGTTGGATCCCAGTTCCTTCAGCAGTGATAAGCTGAGGCAGACAATGACAGAGCCCCATTGCTTTGGTGTATTACAAACCTAAAGTTGAAAATAGGTCAATAATCTCACTACTCAGGTGACATAAAACTAATTGGCTAAAAAAATTGTCTATGCACAGATGAGAAGAAGATACAATTTACAGTATCTTTAAGAACAGAAAATGTCTCTGGCTCTACTTCTTAACCTTGGTGCCTTCTGGTTAGACTTGGGACTGAACTCAGCAGTTTGGCTCCTGGCAGAGCCTAAAGAAAGCTCTGTTTTGTGAAGAACCCTGGAGCTCAGATATCCTACCCTCTTCTCCTGGAACACAAATCACCATGGAGCAGCAGTTCTTTTTTACTTATATCCTTGTAATCTCTTAAGCCAATTAATGCTGTACATCACCTCCTCCCCACCGTGGTTAGAAAGTTTGCAACCTGCAGAAGCAGCTTAATTTGAGATGAGGACTTTTGGGCTCTTGGCTTCTAACATAAACCAAAATCAGCTCCTCACACAGATGAGAGGCTAATAAATCTTCCCTTTCAAGGACACTGTCAATGGTAGCATATTGAATTCTAATTAACTTATAAACTAATCAATGGGATCTCAGCCTGTACCTGTTCCTAAACAGTTCTTACTCTGAATTTTGAGAAATAAGCTGTGAGTCACCTGTGAGATCTTCTTGTGCTTAGGCAGTTTCTTCGTTAAACCATCTGCTCACTCTAAGATTTTAGTGTTCTGAGAAGGAACATTTCACTCCTGACATCAAAGCATTTGACCTCTGAACCTCTGGTGCCAAGAACCTTTCAGGCAAGGGCTGTCGTCTGCAAGCAAAGTCTTTGACCTGCAATTATTTTTCTCAGGAACACACCTCAGGCTGTATTCTCCTCACAGAAGGGAGGGAAGATACCTGAGGATGTTTGGCAATGTTTTCCATGCCTTATTCTCAATAAACAATCTGAGCACGCAATCACCCCACGGCATCAGAGAAGTCTGGCAGGAATTCCTGGGGCAGCACATGCCAGCAGAGCAGTGAGACTTTTTGCCAGTGCAAACAGCCCACAGGGTATGGGTATATCTGTATAAACACAAAAATACAAGCCATAGCCATTTATATCTGTGCTGCCTCTTCTAAACAGATGGAGAGAAGTGCTTTCCTTAGAGACTTTATGGGCTCTGTCTATCTAGCCAGATGCCAATGGAGCAGAGGCCCTGATTTGTTTTATAGGTTTTGTGTCCTCCTCTGTTGTTAGCCCTCAGTTCCTCCATGCCGTTCTACAGCTTTAAGCTAGTGATTTTTCAGTCAGTAGAGCTACTTAAACTCCAAAGATAACCCAAGGCCAGTCCAATGTTGCCTGGGGGCATCCCCAGCTTCTCTGGGCAAACTCTGCCAGGGCCTCATCACCCTCACAGTAAAAGATTCATAGGCATGCTGTGAATAAGGAACCAAACCCTCCAGTTCACACTGTCTGGAAAACAAGAGAGCCCTTTCAGCAAACACTTCAGAGGCAGAGATTTTGCCTGGGACGTATTCTACATGAGCAAAGCTTGCAAATCCTACTTCCTGTAGAATTTCCTACACATGGAAACAAGCACACACAACAAATCAGGGCATTTTACAGAACACACAATTTTTCAATTACCCCATTTTCTTCCACCACCTCTAGCAGTGCTCATATCATGTTTCATCAGCCACTATCTCATATTTTGGATAATTCCCTTCCCTTGAGGAGAGCGCACAGCCCCTTCAAGAAACAAGTCTGTGTGAGTTACTGGATCCACAGTTACTGCACCCACAGAGCTCTTCCAGGCAGATGGACAGGAAATCCACTTTCTTCCAGTGAATTCCAGCAGAAGGGCTTTTGTCTGACTGCAACTTGCCCGGTGTGGCTGTAAAACAACCTCAGGCTGAGGCTCTTGCCTTTCAGGCTGTACTTGTGAGTTACGATGGGGCAGCTTCCCCTGCAGCTCTGGGCCCAGGTGTCAGCAGAGCTCCCATCCCCACCCTCCCCACGCACACAATGCCACATTGTTCTCCTTGCTGCACGAAGGAAGGATTTTCATGCAGTACCAGACCCTTACACCACTGTTCCCTGCCTCTATACCATAATTGTTATTTTATTCTTTTAAATAACACTTAGGGATAAGCTAGTCTGGAAGCTCCTTCGGGAGCAGATTGCAGAGGAGATAATGGGAGTGAGTAACAGAGAGGGTGGTGACTTCATCCCGTGGAGGTTTGAGTCATGTTTCTTCCCTTATTAAAGAAGAGAATGTTTTTTTTTCAAGCCTCCCTCAGTCATTTTGTATATCCCTGGCTTTGGAGCAGGAAACAGACATTGTGAATTGTCATTTCTTACGCTTTAATTTTTAATTCAGTGAAAGCTTATGGTGGCCCACACTTACACCCCAGGGTAATTTGTCACCCAGAATGCCAGATGTGGAGTATTTCCTACACCCAGGAATTTATCACCAGCTGAGTATTAGCCCAGCAATGCTACAGTTAAGTGGATGATTGGAAAGACACCCCAAAAAAAGGATTGTTTCTTCATTTCAATACTCACCACAAACATCCTAACTGTTGTATACTTCCATCTACATTTAATTCTATATTCCTATATTTTGACCCTTGTCTGTGTATCTACATTTCAACACTTTCCATTCACTATTTCTTTCATGAGGGACAATCAAGGAAAGGGATATAACTCTTGAGAATCTGTGCAGTTTCCAATTCAGAATAAGAAAAATCTATCAAATCTAATTTAATTGCTCCATCCACTTTTCTTAGCTGAGAATGACAGACTCCTGGTCCCAGTGTCAGGTATCTAACAAATCTGGACAGGAAGTTACTTTCCAGGGAATAGAAGTATAACTCTCCATGATAATTATCCACTGTCTTTTTTATCAACTTTCTGTCTGAAGTTAATTGAAAAGGAGATTCTGGGGAAGAGTGTAGCTCAAGAAGCCAATTTTTATTCAAGTATACAAACATCCAATACTCTTTTCTATGATTATAGAATGGCACAAAGTATTAAATGAGGCCTCTTACTTAAAAGTCCTGGCAGCATGGACTTGTGTCAGGCTACTTTCTGTCTTCAATTTGCCTGCATTTAGCTGGATTGAGTTATAAACTTCTATAAAGTATCCCAATAAAAAAATAAATCCATTAAAAAAGGAGAAGAAATTAATGAGGTGAGAAATTGTCTGTCTCAGGAAAACGTTTTAGGCACATCTCTCACTGGTTTATTTGCAGAAGAAAACACAGACACAACTGGAGTATGTTTCACATTACAAGACTTAAGGGTTCTTGTCTGCACTGAAGATATGTTTATCCTGTTGGGTTCCAGTACAAATCTGGTTTATATCCTGTAAATGCTCAGGGTCCTTCACACACTCTAGGCAGGAAGTCTTTAATGCACACACTGAGAAGACATTTTCAACTATTCAAACATAAAATAAATAAGCATGGGGAAAAAAAAAGCTGTTCTACTGCAAAAATTAAATTCTTCCTGTGCCTTTACGAGATTTCTGAAATAAACCAAGCTTCCCAATCCTGGCAGGGTTCTTTTAAAAGTCCAAGAAATCTATAAGGGAAACAAACTCAGCAGAAAACCATTTATTCACCCCTTGCATTTTGTGGCACCATGAGATATTATTTAAGACCAGAGCCTCATAGTGTTTGGCTCAGAGCAGGCCTTGTCTCAAAGGCATTTCACCATTTAAAATAGGGAAGAAAACCAAAAGGGTCATGTGGATGTACCCAAACTGCAAACTGGGGACCTGCCCAATGCTGGGAGAGCACTGGTGAGGGAACTGAGACACCTGCAGTCCTTGCCTGGTTCAATACTGATCTTCTCCAAGAGATTAAGTATGGCTAACATTATCTCATTATCCTTACACATAGTAGTTTCTTTTCTTTGTGCACTGTGAGAATTTCTCAGCCAGTAACAAGCTGGCAGAATAGGTGGAGAGGAAACTGTGCCTGAAATTTTCTAGAGCTTTCAGAGCACTTAATAATTTTCCTAGTAATTCATTCTAACTTTTGGTCAGCCCTGAGGAAATCAGGTGATAGTTAGAGGTCACTTCCAAATGAAAAAATCTCTTCTTGTTGCAGTTGCTTTGACATCTTTTACACACATGAATATGTAGGAAAAACACAACTCACCATATGGAAAACAATGCAAGGGTTGGATATATATCCTTTAACGTTGGATTTGTAATCTGTGTCTAACTTCAAATATGGAACTGGGCTTGAAGTTTCCCTTTCCTTCACAGTTGCCAGGACCAACTTGACTAGGATTATTTTTAAGGGAAAAATGAACTCTCTTTTTTACAGTCTTCTCTCTGCTGTAATTTCTTTCTGTCTGTGCCAGAATCAAGATGAGGTGATGCCAAGAAAAAGGATGAGCTCATTGAGTTTAATGGTATGAGGTTTCACAAATAAAAACTACATTACTCAATTGAGAAGTAGTCAGTGGTATAAAACAGGGTTAAAGGCAGGTAGTTTTACTTGGAAACAAAAAGAATTAATTGATTTCTCATGCTGGTGGTCATTAGAGAACTGATCTGATTCGCCTTCCTTAGGGATGGAATTTTAGATTATTCACCATTATTGTATTTTTGCTGCACTTTTATGATAACATTGAAAGAACAAAATAAATTATTGGTAAAACAGCATAGTGAAAGCAGTGAATTATAGGAAAGAGTCATTTGGATTTTCCTGTTCAAATCCAAGGTATAAATCTCAGCACTCTTTCCACACCCTTTTGATTATCACATTGAGCTCAAAAACCTCTTGCTCCACAGAGCACTGAATCCTTCTTAGTGGTGCTGTACCAGTTCAGAAGAATCTCTCAGACCTGAGGAACCTATTGACCATCACCTCTACAGCAGAGCATGTTCCAGAACAAGCCAGAGGTGCAGGTTCTGTTACAGGTCCTGTGCAGTCTTTGCAAAGAGTCACAGGAAAAGGAAAGAGCCCTGGAGAGGGAAGGACAGTGTGGGTGCTGTAATAGACACCTGAGCCCATGATGTGTTTGACTGGATGCTGGATTTTTGGTACAACTAAATCATTTTGTGCAAGGTAGGCAGTCACAGGTGTCAAAGATCACCTCCACTCTCTTATGTGAGCAAAATTTAAATAAAACTTACAGATCTGTAGTTTTCCTGTATCCTTATGAAAATCCTTTACCTATGCTGCCAAGTATGCCATGACCTCTATCTGGAAAGCAATAGGAAGATATGATCCATTCTGTCTCCTTCACTCTTCCTGCAACATAACTGGATCAGAATCCCCTGTGGTGCTCCCAGTGGTGTCTGCTCCAGTGTCTCACTGACACAGAATGACCTAATTTGTTATGGCTGGTAAGAACTGAGAGAAATTAAATCCAGGGTCTGTAGTTAATTGGGGTCAGTTTGAGATGATTTATGACCTGAGGAATGTACTCACTCTTTACACTATCATACAAACAACAGTATCAGTTGGACTCAGCAACCTTTGGAATCAAAATGAAATTGGGATTTTCCAGAAAATGAGTAGTAGCAGAGGCAAGACCCTTGGGAGAAGGCAAGCAGGTGGGCAGAGGAGGCTGTATTAAACACAAAGCCAGGTACCTTCTCTTGCCACACTCTTGATCTGTTAACCTCCAAGTCCTGATTTACTGTGATTCAGAGGAGAGATGGAATAGATTTCCTATGCCAAGGAAATTTCATCTGTCTGGAATCTGACAGGAAATAAAAAAAAAAAAAACATTTTAAAATTTCTGAGGAAGCTGGGATTTGTCCCAGTTCCAGTGTCTCTGTGTTCACTCAGCCAGCTCATGTTAGCACGTTAGGCTCACTGAAAAATAGTGGCAAATCCTTTTCCATCAATCAAGAACCTCGAGTTTGGTCCCAAGTGCAGCCCATGACCCCAAACAGCAGGAGCCTTCAGCAGGTTCCCCCATGCCTCTTGCAGGATATCTTAAACTAACATCTTTCTTTTCTTTGTGGGCTTTAGAAAAGGATTAGAGAAGAGTTACTCTATTTTCCAGTTCAGCAGTTAAGTAGAACCTGAAAATAAAACTATTCAATAGTGGTTTTCTTTGGGAAAAAAAATCACTTTTTTTCTTCCTTGATAAGGATTCTCCTTCTTCATTTTTCCTAACTTCATGCCCTGGTTTTGATTACACAAGATTCAGCCATTCCTGTGCCCAGTTAAACCAGTGATTGACTGGGTTGCTTTTTTTTTAAGTAGAAAAATCATCTCTATTCTGCTAATGTCTATCAAAATAGGCAGAAAAAGTGAAGGAGAGAAAGAAAAACTGCCTCAGTCCTGGGAGTGGTGGTTATAAAAACCCTCTCCATGGGTTTCTGTGCTTCTTATTGAACACAGTTTTGCTCACACACACCTTAACCTGCCAGCTAAGTGAGGGTGCATCAACCCTTTACCTTCCTGTTCCCTAAGAGTGGCTTTGCATTCCACAGAGAAATGAGCTCAAAACACATAAAGCTCCTTAGGAAAAAGAGGAGGCCATTAGAGAAGGGTGCAAAATAAGGGCAGGGATGACTGACAGTGCACAAAGCAATCTGTGTGGGATCATCTCTGCTACATCCCAGAGGCTTCATCCAAGGGCACGTGCTGAGAGAGCAGAAGAGCACCAGGCTGAGACATCCCCTGCACTCAGTGGAAGCTCAGAGAGCTCCAGTTGCAGCACAGGAAACACCAGGAATGTGCCTTGGCCCTTATAAATCTTTCTGACTCACTCTCATCTGTGGGATTGGCAGTGGATGCAGAGTGTGGCCATCACTACATTTGGCAGAGCTCTTTGCTACCTGCAGTGCAGCTCCCAAGCAAGCAGACTGCAAAAACACAGGGTATTTATTCAGCTGTGCTTCTCTGGTGTATCCTGGGGAGGAGAGGTATGTTCTGGCCTCTTTAATCACTTCATTCTTTGCTGGAGTAAACAAGAGGAGCCACAGGGGGTTGTCTTTGCTTGTGAGGTTCTGCTGTGCACAGGATTGCTGCAAGAGACACCTTCACTGTAAGATCACAAAGTTCCTGCTCTGGAAGGGGGAAAAGATGAGCTGGGGTGACCACAGATGTTGGAGGCAATGCAAAAAAGGGTGGAATAATGGTCCAAACAACTCCTTTCCATCCCTACCAGCAGAGCAGGCACCATCTTCACTGGTGCACCCTGTGCTGCATCCAAGGTGGGACAGGTTTGTTCCCACACAGACACCAAAAAGGATGGGGAGCAGAGGAGTGAAAGTTCAAAGCAAACCCAGGGCTCTGCAGAGTCACAGATATCACACCCTGGGCTTTGTGAGGCCCTGAGCTCCATCACCCCAGCAACTTTCAGAAGGAGCCACTGCAGCCTCTTATGGAGGGAAGTGCTCTGAGAAGGAGAAAAGTGCTGCAATAACTTGAGCAGAGAGCAGAGTTCCCCAGCAGTATCTGGGCAACACATTACCCTGGGTTTACACTAAAAACTCTGACAAACAGAAGTAAATGGGAGGTGCCTTAAAATATTGTCAGAATTGGTTGGGAAATTCGTGGGTTTTCCCTTTCTTGTAAGCAAGCCCTGAAACATTCTTACACACTGACAATTTTTAAGGAAAAATAAAGGTTTACTTCAAAAATTTGGATTATTGGTTTTATTCTGGGCTGCTAAGAAAGAATACTTTTAATTGAGGTCAGAGCTGAGGAATTTTTGCACAGTTGCTGCCATTTACATGGAAGGTGAAGACAAAAGGAAGTGTGGGGTCTGGCTGGGCAGGCAGAGGTCTAGGAGTGCCTGGAGGTGTAAGGGTGCCTGGAGCTGCAGGGGTGCCTGGAGGTGCAGGAGTGCCTGGAACTGCAGGGGTGCCTGGAGGTGTAGGAGTGCCTGGAGGTGCAGAAATGCCTGGAGCTGCAGGGGTGCCTGGAGGTGTAAGGGTATCTAGAGCTGCAGGGGTACCTGGAGCTGCAGGAGTGCCTGGAGATGCAGGAGTGCCTGGAGGTCCAGGGGTGCCTGGAGCTGCAGGAGTGCCTGGAGCTGCAGGAGTGCCTGGAGTTGCAGCACAATGTGGCCTCTGCTCCTGTGGGACGAGGCTGCATCAGCTGCTCAAGAGCCTCATCATCCCCACATTCCAAAGCATGCAGAGCTGCTCCCTTCCCCATCTCCAGGCAGGACACACATCTTGGCCAGTGACATGTAAGGTATCAAATGTAACAGGACAAGTGTCTTTTACCCATGTTTACAGTCGAGTTAGTTATAGTTTATTATTATATGTTAGTTAGTTAGTTTACAGTCGAGTTAGTTTAGTATATATAAATATACACCCAGAGTTGTGGACACTGACAGCTTGGTCAGAGGGAAATATTTCACCACCCAGCCTGACTCTGAGAAGCAGCAACTTTCTCATGGTCAGGGTGAGAAACCTCGAGAAAGTTTTATAAACGACCTGAAATGTTTTGGGAACATCTATCTTACAGAAGGTATTTTTACTTTTGATATCCTAACAGGTTTCTGTGTAATTAACCAATGATGTGAAAGAGGTGTTCATGCAAGGACCAATACCTGTGTCCTGCTCCAAGCCACCTGGGATATAAAAATAAAGGATTTCCCTTAATAAATGGCTTTTCTCTGAAAAAGTCCAAGCTGCTTTTCTTTGCCATTTCTCAAACTCAGCTGTGACACAGAGTCAAAAAAAGGAGATATTATTAACTTCTTCAGATTCACGAGGGAGCTATTCTATGAGGCACTTTTATATGACTTAAAATAAGTCAATAAAAATTAGTGAATTTAGAAGTAATTTCATATATAATACATATTATGTTTGTCTATCTGTAGGTTTTCAGCATGACACACACCAGTTTGGCAGAGCAGTGTGAGCCCCACCCCAGCAGGGGCTTCACTCAGAAAATGCCAAGTGCTGCAAATGGATCCTTCACTTCTTCCCCTCCCCAAGTTCTCCCTGGAAAGCCTCCTTGGCCAAACTACAGGACTAAACACTTTTTAAAGATATGGTAAGATTCTGATAAAATAGAATCCTCTTTTCAGACTTTCAGCATCTGAAGTTTTAATATAATGATTACTGTGGGCAGAAACAGCTCAGGTCCTGCAGCTCAGTGACCTTCCAGTCCCACGGCAGGTTCTTTACAAAATAATTTTTCTCAGATTGTAATTCCATGGATTTTTCTTACCACTTTTAAAAAGAGCAGAGGTTACACAAGTTTTTCACACAATCATCCAGTGCATATAAGCTTTCTCCCTCCATCCCTTTCCCACTTCCATGTAATAAAGGAAGTCAGAGGTAGCAAGTGAAGATAAAGGTAAAAAGAGCTAAGTGTCCCTGGGGGCAGATTTGCTGTATTACTTCCAATACTTTTAAAATTGAAAATGTGAAAACACATTTGACTGATACTTCTACTTCTACATGGATATTCTTAGCTTCCTTACTGTGATTTATATGGAAGAATGAAGTCTATATTGATTGATCAAGACCTAGCTCTGGATAACAAATTTTCCTAGATACCAGACTTACTTTGCATCACTGAATTTCTCTTCATTTTTAGATAATGAATGGGGATGGCCTGGCATTAAAAAAAAAATAAAGGAATTGAATCATATTAATCTTAGCTGGAATTTAATGCACAGCATATTCTGAATTCTCTGATTTTCAGGAGGTCTGTGTTAATAACTACTTTCAAGATGCTTTTCCCAGGTTTGTTGTTATTGAATTATGTTCCCAGGACTGCTGGATCCCTGTTTAGCTTCTCAGGAAATTGCACTGATACATTGGAAAAAACAAGGCAGAGATTCTCCTTTTTGTCTTCTGGTCTTAGCAATCGATCAATATTGTCTATAGCTAGACGATAGAAATCTGATTTTTGGACCCAAAGAAGAATCCTATGAAAAATTGATTAATTTTACTCCCCAGATCAAGTTGGGTGGGATATTTTGAATTTGGGTGCCAGAAAAAAAACCCTTTCCTTCATTATGCACTTCTGGGTCCATCAGATTCATCTTCTGCACTGCCCTAGGCTCAGGATGCCTCGCTAAGAGTTTTAACTTCCTTCTTCACTACAAAAAGGGCTGAGTGGTAATTCTGGGCTTCCTGTGAAAGCAGTGTTCGGCAGGGGGAGAAATTCGCTCAAAGTCTTGTGGGATGAGGCTGTTCCTGGAGCTCCATGCCCGTCACTGCTGGGCACTCTGTGATCCTCTGCCCGGAGCTCCTAGCTGGGTCCGACCCCCCCCCGCTGCTGCCGCCGCATCCTCCCCTCCCCATCGCTGGAGAATGATACAAAACTTCACATGTTTTGATAACTTTAGTCAGTCTTCTTTCGTCTCTGCCTCAGGGGAAAGGAATTTTAAGTTTCTTTTCAAAGGACTGTTTCAGCACTCGAGGCGAGATGAGCTCAGCATTACGGGAGTAGCACGGGAGATACACAAAAGTTAATGACCATTAATGAACATCGACTCCAAACATCACCCCTGGCATGGTCAGAGACACCTGGTGTGGGAAAAGAGACGAGAGAACCAAGAATGAGAACCTAATTGACATCGAAGGCAAAGGGATCAATAACCAACAGGAACCCAAATACTAAACACTCTGTAACTTGGGACCAATGAACACAGAACCAATGAATTTCTCTGGGTTTTGACTGTATAAGTACATGAAAAATCTAGTGCATATCTTGTGTGATGGAAGGGATTTCTCTGCACACCTGGGCTATGTGTGGTTAAGATTATTTCTGTTGCACATCCTGGCCAGAATAAAGGAATGCCTTCATTCTCTAACACTTCAAATGTTGGAGGGATTTTGTTTTTGCTGCAGTCTCGGTGCCAGCATCTCCGGGCGCTGCCGCATCCTCCCTGCCCTGCCTCCCCCTGCGGGGCCTCAGCGCTGCCTGCCAGCGGCAGCTGCAGGGTTAAAAGTCTGCTCCGACTTTTGTGGCTTCTTTCCAAAAGGTTTCAGTTAACACCGAAGGTCTCCTTATAGCTCGCTCACTTTAATAGATTTTTCCCATTGAGTTCTCACTTTATAGACTATCATTTCCTTTTCTGCGGGGGAGCTATTTTCTGGGTCACCGATCCAACCAACTTAAAAGGGATTTCATTGATTAGATTTTATTGGTGGTTACTTCAACCATAATGACACAAGTTGCTAGTACCTGCTAACAGCTGTGGGTCTTGCTTTGGAACCCTGGCTCTGCACACTCTTCTACAAGTGAAGTTCCTCTCTCCTGCCTTGATTGCTTGCTAATTACTTAGCACCTTCTTTACCCTCTCACTGCCTCAGTTGCTCTTGTCCTTTTACATTTCAGTACCCCAGGTCAGCTGCATGGCAAAGTGTTCCTGACAAAATCCCCTATTTGTGGAGTGTGGCACCTCATTCCTCTCATTTTTACCTCTGGTTGTCCCTGGAGTCACACAAATAAATAACCTCCAGCTGAAGCACTCTATCCCAGCCAGCATCGTGCAGGCAGATGAAGCTGAGAGATCAACACTTTCAAAGCAAAATGAGCAGAGTGTTTTAAAGAAGGATTTTTTTTTTAAGTGAAAAATTACCTGACTAACTTTGAAGGGTCCTCCCTTCACACTCTTGACCTTTAATGCTTCACACTTCTGTGTTTTCCCATATAAAAGATTGGTAGGTCATGTCTGTTACAAATTGGTGATCAAGACAGGTGTTTCTCCAAGTGCCTTACAAAAAGGTACAACTCCCTTTTGACTCCTGATCAAGGCACACTCCAAGCTCTAAGTTGTCTAAGTTGTTTTCTCAGTTGTTTTCTAATCCATAACATTTTGCACAGCAATGGCCTCTGCATCTTTCCCTACCTTTGTTTTAAGGGGTAACAGGTAGAATTTAGGGAGAAATTGCTCTGATGTCTGCCATTAGAGTGATGCCTTAGGTTCTAACTTTTATATTTCCCCAGCCCTGCCCTGCCCAGTGTCACTCTGCAGTTCCCTGGAGCTCGTTCAGTGCTGTTCTCTCATGCTCACACACGCACAACAAAGCCTCTCCAGCTCTCCAAGGACACCCAGACCCTCCTAGGCCCAAGAACTGCAAACCACAATCTTGGCGACAGGGGGGCAAGCTTGGGCAAATTCCATCCTTGCCTGGCTTCTGCTTGGGGAATTGATGCTGAGATCCAAGTGGGAAGAACTCGGGAGCTGTCCTTGTCCATGTTGGGATGCACTGAGGCAGGAGCCTCTGGAGCCCAGAGTGTACCTCTGAAGGCCTTTCCAATCAATCCCTCCTTGATTCCTTTACTCCTGTCTGCTCTCTGTTTCTAGGTGGCCATTTAAGGCATCAAGAGCAATGAAGATGCCAAACTATTATTAGAAAGCAATTACTACGATTATAATTACTATAACCTCCATTGCAACAGAATTTAACCCAATACCTTCCCCTCTGTACTCTGCAAGCTCTAATTAATGGTGCATCTCCAGTGTCTGTGAAAGATCCAAACACCTCACCCCTCTGCAGGTGAGGAACTGAGACACAGAAGTTGCCAACTCACCCAGATCCAGACAGGATTCCTGCCTGTCAGTGCCTGCCCCAACTCTTCTGTCAGCCCCAGAGCCTGGTGAGCACACACAGCCCTCACCTGCTCTCGGGGATGCTCTCTGTGACACCACACTCGTTAAGTGCTTTGGATTTGTTTCAGAGTTTGATGATGTTGCAGGGAAGGGAAAGCACCCCAGTGAAAGTACAAGCCATGCTAAAAAACTAAGCAGAAGAGGTGATAGTACCTAGTGTAAAATCTGTGGGTACCAGCGAGTGAAGAGTTACCTTCACAGATTTTAAGAAAATGACACTTCAGAGCAATAATGCAAGTGATTTGTAACTAGATTAATTTCTAGATTAATTTCCTTCCCTCTGATGTAGCTGCTTGCCTGGCTGGAGGTTACCTGCTTCTCTTTGTGCTAAACAAAGTGCAATGGGTTTATGGGAAAGGACATCATTTTCTTTGAGCTTCTTTAAAAAAACTTCTGACCAAGAGCCCAAGGAGGTTTACAGATTGTTGAGCACTTTCAGAAAGGAGCAGGATGTCAGTGACTGAGCTGGTACAAAACTACCTGGCTCCCCTACTGCTGGAACCCTGGGAACAGAGAATTTTGAATTCTCTGATCCGCAGGGAACACCACATTTGGTCTGAGGCCTTGGGATAAACTTCCAAAACTGAGTGATGGCTTTAAAATCACATGTGTGTAGTTTGAATAGGAGGTGTGGTGCCACAGGGTGAAAAATTTGAGGTTTTAGAATATAGTAATATATATGTACCAAGATGGAGATTTTAGGGTGTTGGCCAGATACTTCTTCTTCACTTTCTTCTTCTTCCTTCTTCATCATGAGTTTAGATGGTGCCTTATAATTGGAGAAGAAAATCTGCACTGCTGAACTTAGAGGTTAGAATATTGAGTTAGAAATCAAAATAATTTAGTTGGCAAACCATTATTGGACCAAAGGTCCTTGAAAAAGCTCTGCAAAGCCAGAGAATCACCACTGTTAGCCTTGTTTTACCTTGTTAGCAGAACTCAGAGCTTCTATGAATAGAAAAGAACCAACAAACAACTGAGTCCAAACAAGAAAATCTCATGTCTCCTGTATTTCATCCCAGCTATGGGGAGTAAGGGTGAGAGGCTGGGAAAGCATCCATCACCCTGACACCTTACCAGTGCCAATGGAGCAATCTCTCTGCTTTTTTCATTCCTGGAATCCAGTTCTGAAGCCCTTCTGCTTCCTGCATCACTGTGGTGAGCTGCACTCAATGTCATCTTGCAGCACCAGGCCATGGAAGCTGAACTGCAGAGCAATTCCCTATCACTCTCTTTATTCCCCTCACAGGATACAGGGAATGGGTAGCCTGCTGCTCATTCCCTCCTCCCTGCAAGGCATGGCCATTTCTCTGCACTTCATCTCCTGAGCAGAGATCTCCCTATTTGCTCTCACACCTGTCCTGGTACATTACAGCAATGTGACAATCAATTAACTGCACGCTCTGTCAGAATAAAGGAGCCACCCTACCTTATATAACTCTTTTTAATTGTTTTCTTACATTATAGCATTTTTGCTAAACTTATTCTGCCATAATTCACATAATTTAATTTCTCAAAGTGCTAATAAAATAATTGCTTCCTTCCTGTAGACAGAGTGCCTGAGCTGTCCTCTCATTCAGAGCATTATAAAAAGTGGCTGTCATGAATGCTGAAAAGGTCTGTTTTATTCACAAGACTTGACACAAAATTGTTCTCTCCAGAGTCTGTGTTGTGTCTCAGACAGCCACAAAGGTGCAAGAAACCTACCCAGACACTTCTTTACAGTGAGATTATCTGCACTAGGGAAAGCCACCTGGAGTTGAAGAGCAAGGTAAGACTTGTGAGCAAAGTTCTGTGGGCTAGTGGAAATCTCCTGTGCTACTGCCCTTGTACAACAGCTGGATCTTAAAACACAAAATTCAAATCACAAGTAAATAACTCATCCTACCACAGATCCTCTTGCAGAGAGAGACTGAACAAAAGTAACCTTTGTGATTCACATGTTTAGGCTTGGGAAAGAGAACCTCTTACCAGGAAGACATTCAGTGCATTTCAAACTTTGGTCAATCACCCATGTCTGCAATTTAGGCTTCCCTACACTTGTGCCAGTTGGATCCACCCTGTTTCTGGGAATATGGACTGATCACACCAGATCTGCCTTTGGGCTTCCCTGGGCACAACCTTTTCTTATCTGTGCTTTTTGTTTCAAAACAAAGGATGGGGACACCTCCAAACTGTGGAAATGTGCCTGGGGGTTCTGAGGGGTGGGCAGCAGAATGAGTGACCAGAGTGCTGCTGCAGCAGAGCAAGGCACCAGGATGCTGGGCTGCATGAGCCAGAGCATCACCAGCAGAGCCAGGGCAGTCACTGTCCCTCTCAACACTTGACAGGCCATGCCTGGAACACAGATTTGGCCCCTGCTATACAAAAAAAAAGAAGATGTGGAGAGGTTGGAAAGGGTCCAGAGAAGGGCCACAAAGATGATCCAAAGCCTGGAAAGCTGCCACATGAGGCAAGGCTGAGAACTGGGTGTTTGAATTCTTGAAGGGAAAAGAGGCTTAGGGGAAATCTTATGATCATCTCACAGTGGTTTTGATAACAGCAGCCAGAATGCTCCGTGATGGACATGGATTGCAGAGTAGCCTGCTTATTACCCAGGGAAAATTCACATTTTCTGCTTGTGCCCAGCACCCCTCTGCAGTCAGATAGTTAACTACTGAGCTTCACACTCTTTTAGCAGACTCGTTAATTACGTTGATTTGAAAAATCCTCATTAGGATTCTGGCCTGAGTCAGACTGGAGGGAAGATCACACATACTTCAAAGGCAGAGCCTTTACCAACAGACAATCAGGGCTCAAAATTCCATAGCCTGAACGAGATTAACGAGAGGCTGCCTGCAGTGACAGCAGAGTTGGCACAGGTAGGTCCCAATGTCACCAAACCCTATCCAATAAAAAACCAAATTCTAAGAACTGAGTAACTTGGGACCAATGAACATTGAACCAATGGATTTCTCTGGGTTTTGACTGTACAACTATCTGGAAAATCTAATAAAATTAATGTGTCATAGAATGCCTCTCTCTGCACAACCCAGGCTATGTGCAGATGAAATCATTTCTGTTGCACATCCTGGCCAGAATAAAGCAATGCCTTCAACCTCTAACATTTAAAATGGTGTTGAAGAGTTTTTCTGTCTTTCCCTCAGTTTTGGTGACAGCAGAGACTTGACCTTCCCTCAGAATTTCATGTCAAATGCAGGCCACTGTTGTGTGTGCTACAGGAAAGCAGCAGAAGCTCAGACAAGGTGTTTGCCCCCAGTGAAACAGCAGAGAACCTGCACAGGCAGTGCCCAGCCCCTTCTTTGCACACTGCCAGGAGCTAGGCTGAGCTGGGACTGCACTTGGCAGGTGTTCACAGTGCCAGGATTTCTGTGTTTTCTGGGGCATTGCATCACCTTCCAAGGCAAAGCTGGCTGCTGACAATAGGCAATTACCAGGCTCAGCACCTTGCTCACGATGTTCCTGTTCAGGGAACAGCAGGGCATTGAAGAGCAGCTGGGCTGATTTCATGCCTGATGTTCAGAAATCTGAGCTCTTCATCCAGCTGTTTATTGTTATTTTTTTACAAAACTTCGAGTCTGTTCATGCTCCATTCTGCAGTACTGAGAGGTTTTTTCCAGTTTTCGGTGTGTCACTCTCTAAGACATTTGTAATTTGATCCTGTCTGTGTCTGAGAGCTTTGCATTACACCGACCACAGCTGCTGCAGACTGCAGGGGATGCATCTGAAATTCAGGGTTGGGTTTTCTCAAACCCATACAATAAATGGAAACAGCTAAATCTTAGGGATGGACACAGGAGGGGGGGGGGGAATAGGCACCAAATGTGATTGGTAACTAAGACAATAAACTATAATTCCAGGGAAGAAACACCTCAGGCAATGTTACGATGATGGAATAAAACTGTTGTTAATACTTTATAAGCAAGAATCAGCTCTCTGGTTTATGGATCACTTCTTAACTCTTCACACACTGCACACCTCAAGAAAAAAAAATAAAAGTCAATTAATCAAAAGTCAATTAATCAATTAATCAATCAACATTAATGTGAGCAATTACACATTTGATTAGCCAGGTCAGGAAAAACAAATGTGACATATAAATAGAAAAAGTCATTTATAGAATTGACAGCACATCTCTGCCAGAGGGAAAAACAATTAAAAATGGTGTTAGTGCCTGGTTGGTACAAATGGCAACTTTGCCAGTCAGGGACTTAACTCCCAGCCAGGCTGGGCCCTCCTGCTCTTTCATTTGCACACCTGCACCCATCAGGAGCTGCTGTGCCTGGGAACCCTGGAATCCTTTAGGTTGATTTAGGAATGCTTTGAAATCATCAAGTGCAACCATTCCCCCAGCACTGCCAGGCCCACCACTGACCTGAGTCCTCAGGGGCCACATGCACACAGCTTTCAAATCCCTCCCAGGATGATGTTTCAGGCAGAATGGGATCCTCAGACAAAGTTTATTAGAGAAGGTCTCCCACTGAGCCATGAGGTGCAGAAAGGATCACCTGGGTGTCCAAACTCCTTCTCAGAGAGGACTCTGGGTGCTGCTGGATCAAGCAGTGCAAGACTTTGTCAGCAGTTTATATCTAAGGGATTATAGAGGTGTAACTGCAACTTTATACAGCTTTGTCCCACAGGATTAAAGATGGCAAATCAAATATATTAATATAAAAATTAACGATACTTTATGATAATGATTAGACTAAAAGATTTTAATCAGAATTATTTACTATATAGCATGGATAGATCTAACTAGCAGTACAGTTTAGTGCACTATTTTTGAAACAATATTGAAGCAACTGTAATAGAGCTACTCAAAACAATTATAAAGTAGTGATTGATGTTACTCACCCAGACCAACTCTTTCACTCAGCCTTCGAGGAGTGAGTTTGAGAGTCATCCCCACTCATGGGAGGAATTTCCAGACACATTCTAGAAAGTGTTAGAAGAGCTGCCAGAAAGTGGGACAGGGCTTCTGTAGTATGAAGTCCCCAGGCCATCTGTCAGCTCAGCAGGTACATTTTCTGTAGTGTTGCCTGCTGGGTTCTTTATCAGGTACTTTACCAGCTCTGCCACATACTCATCTCACTGTCAGGATGTTCAGCTTCGAGCTGGAAGGGTCAGGCTGGTTTCAGCACCAAAAGCAGAGTGAGTCCCACCCTTCTCCATTCCCCACTGACAGTTTTGCAAATAGGGTGAAGTTTGAGTTGTTTTGCCCCCACTCCAGGCTACAGTGATGACTCCACCACTGTCCTGGGCACCCTGTTCCAATCCTTGACAACCTTTTCAATGAAGACTTTTTTCCAAATATCCAATGGAAACCTTCCCCACACAACTCGAGGCTGTTTCCTCTCTGTCCTGTCACTTCTACTTGGGAGTAGAGATGAGCCCCCACCTCACCACAAGCTCCTTTCAGGCACTTGCAGGGAGTGAGAAGGTTCCCCTGACCCTCATTTTCTCCAGGATGAGCCCACCCAGCTCCCTCAGCTGCTCCTTATCAGACTTGTGTCCTAGAGAGTCTCTAGTCCCCCTTCACAGTGACAGAGGAGTGAAAAGACAACTAGAATGAGACCTAAGGGCTCCTCAGACATCAGCATTCCTGTTCCTGCCAGTTGGATGGGAAATTAGAACATCACAGAGTAAACAAACCTTACAGCAGAAAATCCCATCCTGTTTGGAGTTCAGAGCACAGCCAGGGATTGAAGTCAGATCTCAGGAACAAAGTTTCTATTGCCTCTTAAATAGGAAATGTAGCACTAATAACTGAGTGTCAAACTACCATTTTTGCTGTGATATCTATAGGCAAAAGCTCAAAATATGAGTGTGTGTTGACACTTAGACTTTGTAAGACATTTAAAGCATAAATTGTGTAACAACAATGTAACCAGGAGAAATATTCTCTTACAGTTGTTGGAGAAAACTCGATTAATGGCCTGAATAGACTGCTACAAATTACATGGAGCAGACACAAACTTGGTAAAACTGAACATTCAGATTAACTCACATGCTTCAGTGATTTTCTCAAGGCAGAGTAAGCTGGAATTCTCAAGGAATTCCAGGGCTGCATTTAACCATGTCTACAATGTTTGGGGATGTGGGACCAGGTGCTGGATGTAAACTTCCTGACAGCTCACATGTGTCCTTCTGCTCCCCACAGACATGTCAGAACTGTGTGTCAGTCACGTCTCCTGACACTGTGGGGAGCTGTAGCCTATTAGCATAAAGATCAAAATATATACTGACTAGATACCTCAACTTCACAGACACCCCTTTCATAGTAAGCAGAACTGTACAGAAAACTGTCAGGGGGGATGAGATATAGAGAAAACATTAAAAATTTACAGTTCCATTTAGCCTTATGGATGACCTTCCCCTTTTCTTTTTCTCCTGAGCACATTTTTCTCTCCCAGGATATGACATTCCATGAATTATCATCTTATTTTCACCACGTCCTGCCTGTCACTAATATTTTTTTGAGGATGAAGAGGATTAATAAATGTTAAATAGCATCTTGGAATTTTAAAGGAGAAACTTGGATTAAAAAACCCCAAAAACTGGATGCATGCACATGGCCCAAGAGACAGCACCTGGCATCTGGAAAAGCAAACCAACTTATTTTAGTCTGCAAATCCCAAGACTAGAGTTTTTTGGGGGGTTTTTTAAGTTCTTCTCCCTTAACATTTGTATGAGTAAAACGGATTTTGATAGACAGGGATTTAGTTATTTTCGTTCCAGTCGTGGATGTGTGAGATTTCTTCCAGCTCCTGTTGAAACTTCCTCATAGCAGAGGAAAGGAACTGCGCAGACCTGAGGGTGTTTGGCAGAGGCTGCGGTGGCAGGGACGGGGCGGGCGCGGCCCTGCGGCCTCTTGTGAATGAACTCCGGGGGAATTCGGTATTTTTTTATGAATGAGAGCTCCACCATGAATGAACAGCCGAGCTCTGCGATGTGATTGGTCCCCCGGCGTAAAAGCCACGCCCACTTTGGAATGGGCGACGGGAGGGACGCGCGGGGATTGGCGGGCGTGCCCCAGCACGGAGCTTCATTCACAAATTCGAGAAACAAAGGAGTGGGCGAGCCGGGCCCGTGAGCGAGGAGCCAATGGGCGACCGGCCCCGGGCCCACGGTGGCCTCGGAGCTCGCACGGGGCGGCTCTGCCGCGGGCTCCGCGTGGGCCG
>VZTN01023442.1:224874-253248 GCA_013400515.1 Erpornis zantholeuca
CCCGCCGCAGATGCCCGAGGAGAGCGGGTAGAGCCCGAGGAGCATGAAGGGGTACCTGGACCAGCAGGTGCCCTTCACTTTCCCGCAGGTGAGTGGCGGCTCCGCCGGGCCGGGGTTCCGGGGGTTCCGGGGGTTCCGGGCTGGCTCCGCTCGGGCCGGGACTCGGCTCTGAACAGCTCCTCCTGCAGCAGCCCCCGGGCGCCGGAGCTGTGCCGGGCGCTGGGAAGAGCCCCGGGGAGCCGGGAGTGCCGCCGGAGCAGGACTCGGAAGGTGAGGGGGGCCTGGGGGTGGTGGAGGCTGTTGGGCAGGGTCCGGGTCCTCCCCCAGCGCCTCCTCCTCGCTCCGCCGTGGCTGGAGCATCCCCGCTGTCCCTGCCCAGCTGAGCATCCTTCCCCCTTCCCCGCAGAGCTCTTCCAAGACTTGAGGCAGCTCCAGGAGACCTGGCTGACTGAAGGTAGGCTCCTTCCCCCAGCTTCGGTTGGTTTTGCTCCTCTTTGAGTTGTTTGTCTCTCGGGGTTTGTGCCGCTTCTTTGCTGTGTTTGCCTGGCTCCAAACAAAAGTGGTTTTCTCAGAGTTGCCAACCCCTGGCTTGTGTAAATGAAGACGCTGAATGAGACTATTGTGCTGGGCATTTGCTTATGAATGGGCTTGGCTGCCCGCCCATTTTCCTGGGTACAATTTTCGCTTTAGGCTATTTGTAACTGCTTCGATTTTATGCTAATTTGTCACTTATCTTTGTTGGTTGCCAGAACGTTGATATTTTCTTAAACAATAAAGTAGTCTTTTAATTTGGGAAACAAAACGCTTCTCTTATTTTTATTTTTTTTTAAGTATAATCCTTTGCGGGGATCTTCCTGGAATTTAACAGGAAGACACTTTTTAAGACACTTTTCATCTTAGTGTCTTAATTATTCTGACTTTGAACTTCAAGGAAAACTTGGAATGCCAGGGAATCACATTAATTCCAAGTGAAATTAGTTTTAAACATGGCAATTTTGCTCTAATTCCAGTTCTACAGATTATCAATTTTTTAGAAAATTCAAAGCACATCCTCAAGTACAGACTCTTGATAAATACAAAAGTATTTATTGTGATCTACTTCAAAATATTTAACAATAATGGTATAAAAATATACATGTCATTTTGAGCAGGTTATTTGCTCTAATTTTACCACAAGTGAGGGACAATCTTCTGAAGAAATCCTTTTTTTAAGCCTTCAGAAATGTATTTGCCAACTAAGTAAGATTATTAAGGAAAAAAAATCAAATGTTTTGTGTTCGTTTCAAACTGAACTGAAATGAGGTGACATTGATCAGGCAGTGCTTCAGGACTGTGAGCATTTTAAGGATGCAACAGGAATTACCTGGAGGCTGTTTCAATATTGAAACATGCATGTAACTTAGAGCAGAGCAGGAAAATACATATTATATATTATTATTATATATATAAATTGCTGCTCATGTAATGGACTTGCTCAATGTGCACACATGCTCAAGATTGATTCCTTTTCAATCTTAGAACTCAAGCTGCCAAAGTTTGCTTCAGAATTGATTTTTGGTAGACTTTCAATTTTAGATTTTATCACATTTGATAATGTTTTCAGCTCACCAACCTGAAGGATTTGCATAGAATCTCTCACAATATGTTTTTCAATAGCAGAGTGTTTGTGGGATGAATTTGTAGTTCCCCTGTAGGGAAGAGGTCACACCTGGGCTCATAGCACTGCAGAGAAAGAGGTGCTCTGCTTTTATCCAGGATTAGTAAATGATGATGCAAATTTTATTGCATGTTTTTGGAATATCAGCAGAGATTTTTTTATTGTTGTTATATTTCATAACATCTAATCAGAGCCCAAGTGAAATCCCTGAGAAATTCAATATGTGGTTTAATATGCTAGTTTATTATTTTAGACTGCATATAGGGCAACTTTCTCCCACTGTTACTCCCATTTCCAGACTTGTAACAAGAAAAATTCCCTCTGCAGCAAACCATCTTTTGGTTTTTCCTATTCACCACTATGTTAAAATATCTTCCTGAATGGTGAAAATATTTTTTACTAATGTCCTGTGTGTGTCTCCATGTTAATGTTTGTTCATGAGATGAAGGCATCAGAACACTGAAGAGTCCCTTCCTAAATAATGCAGAAGAAAATGTGAAAACATGGAATATGTTATTTATTCTTTTCTTCCATCACATTTAGGTTTTTCTTAAAAAAAAAATTATTTACAGTTCTTGGTGTTACTCTTTAAATAAAAGATAAACAAACCTAGGAAGAAAGCAAACTAGAAATAAGACATCAGCCAAAAATATTAATGAATTTAAACCACATATACATTTGTATATGTGTGTCACTATATATATTTGTGTGGTTTCAGCCATAGGTATATCTCTGTTATCTTTCTAAAATATTTTTAATAGTGTCAATTAACACTTGATTTCTCATTTTGAGAGTCAGAGAATAATTCTGCATATAGATGTCTCTTAAAAGAAACACATCCTGAAGAATCCTAGGCCTGGTTACTAAAAATTTAGTTTTCTTTTGCACCATTTTTACCAGGATCTGTTAGACTGCACAGGTGTGGACCTGGCAGTTGGAAACTATGGAACTAATTTCAAGGCAAATAATTTATAGAAGTGCTTCAGCATTCAGAGAAACACCAAAAAAAATCTTCCTTGGAGAAAAGTGGCAGAGGCAGATCCTGTGATATCTGTGAGGAGCAGATTCACATCTCCAGGTGTCCCTAGGCAGAAAATTTAAGTTCCAGTGCTCCAGCTCTTGGAAGTGGTGTGGGAAATGGTGGAGTCTGTGTTGATGCCTGCAGACTGAGTGGAACAAGAGTTGGGCTTTAGATGAGATTAATTATCTCAGTTCTTCCAAGTACAGGTGTTGGTTGGGGAGAACAAGAAAATACCTGGGTTGCAACTACATGAAGTAGGCAGGGAATATAAATTGGTAAATTGTCTTCTGGCAGCTGTGTCTGTAGGCTTCTAGCACAGGACTGGAGCTCTCTGCAAACATCACTGCTGGATCTTTCCCTCCAGCCTTGCCCTTCATCTCACATCTAGTTTGTACCCTGCTGCTTTCAGTATTTATTTCTCTTTGTGCCATCATCAGTGATGTACAAACTCTGCTCATACAATATGATCCCCATAATTTCTTCTATTTCCATGTTGCTTTTCAAAGATAATTCATAGAATGAATTTTCTAGGTGTTTTTTTCCGCAGTTCGCCATCTTTTGTTGTTTATATTTCCAGTTTGTTGTCACAGAGGTTATGTGAAGGAACAGTGATGGCAGGATGAAGGGTTTGGCCAGTTCCATTCTTATTCACCACCTGTTAGCACAGTGTTACTCCCTGAGGTTTATTTTTGGCATGTCTAGTCTAGCTTAGTTTCAAGTGACTGAGATTAGTGAGGTTCCATCCTTTATGTGCCTTAGCTTTGACTACATCACCTCTGTTTTAGAGCTGACAGTGCAATCTCTTGTCCACTCTGCAATAACAGAAACTGAAGGTTTGTCTGTTATGTCCTGGCAGCAGAATTTCTTTCAGCAGTGGTGACAGCCTTTATGAAATAACAACAATCTGCTGCAAGCTCTCCCTTCCCTGCAGTAAAAGGGATGTAAAAGTAATTGTTAGAAGTAAGATTCTCCCCAGAACACTCATGGATTCATTAATCCCAAAGGGAAACTCTCCTCTGTCACTAAAATCATCCCAGCAGAAAGCTCAGATGTTTCCTGCACAGATTTATTTCTGTTTTACTGTTAATTATACTGCACAAAATGCCAGAACTAACTGTTCCCTCCCTCCTTTCCTCCTTCCCTCTCTCTCCTGACAGCTCAGGTTCCAGACAATGATGAGCAATTTGTGCCTGACTTTCATTCAGAAAACTGTAAGTAGCATGGGGATAATCATGTCTCTTGAGGGAAGGGCAAATCCAAATTTTGGAGCCTTCCAAGCCCCTGCCCCAGGCAGTTTCCCCCACATAAACTGAAATGAAGCACTTGTAGTGCACTTGTTTCCCTCCTTTCCCCAGACGTGGCCCTGCAGCACAGCACAGTTTGGTCTCTGAGTCATGAATCTTCTTCCTCTCTCTTTCTGACCTAGAACTGAGGGGAGGGACAGTCCCACCTTTCACTCTGAGTGCATCAATGAGTCAGATGTAATGTGATAGCCTGTTCCAGCTAGCAGGGGCTGGAAAGGATTGGCTGCTCCCTATCACATCCAGCTTCTTGAAATTTCTGTGGAGTTCAGTGCACTGGAGAGAGAAATATTTTCCCCCCCAATGGTTGACCCACCAGTGTTTTCAGATGGGTTGCATACATCCATACATTAAGGAGGCTGCTGCAGGGAAAGGTAGCAGACACAAAAGACTCTGTTCCCTTCCCTGGGCCCAGGCTGTTTGCACAGGTGCAGGAGTTGGTGCTTGGAGTGCTGAATCCACCTCAGGTGTGAGGACAGCCCTGGGTCAGGGTATTCTGCCCTCTCTCAGTTTGGGCAGTGCCCAGAGCTGTTTGTGGCTGGGTCCCTCTGCTCCCACTCACGGCAGCCACAGGGACACCTGCACTTGCAAATGCCTGATAATCACAGCTCTCCATACAGAAGAAAAATGTCAATTTGATCTTTCCTTTGTCTCCTGCAGTAGCTTTTCACAGTCCTCCTGCTAAGATTAAAAAGGAGCCCCCAAGCCCATCAGATCCCACGCTGTCCTGCAGCCATGAGCAGCCATTCCAGCACAACAGCGAGCAGTGCCTTTATGCCAGGTAAAGGGGCTCACACAGGGGAGGGACAGGAGCTGTTCTGAAACCAAGAGCTCTGCATTACCCAGAGATGGACTGTGAGACAAGAGCCCTGCCTGTGTGCAGAGTACAGGCGAGCAGTGCTCAGCAGCCCTGGCCCCAGCGAGGATGGCTGCTGGACCTCAGCTCTGGGGAGATCAGCTCTGGGGAGATCAGCTCTGGGCTTGCCTCTTTTTCATTCTCCCTCGTGCTGATATTCAGCAATCTCGACATCTACCACATGCCTCTCCCCACTGCTTTCCAAAGCCTGTCCCACACCTGACCCTGCTGTCCTCGCCTGAGCTGCAGTTTGGCTTCTCCAGCACAGACACCTTCCCCCATTTTCTGCTGCAAGGGTTGTTGCTGTTGATCAGCAATCAGCAGGGAGTTTATGCTGACTTTTCTGGCCCAGGTGTCTGCACAGAGAGCCAGCATGCTTGACAGGTTCCCAGATGCTGCCACAAGCCCTTCTGGAGAACTGAAGTGCTGCAATCTCTGTTTGACTGTTCCAGTGCCTACGATCGACCCAGACAGTCCCCCAGCCCGGGAGTCCTGATACAGCCACCACCCCAGCAGTTCCCTAGACAGGACAGGAGCTTCCTGAGCCCTGTGGGACCACCCCACTCCACATCCAGCTGTGGATACCTCAGTGAAAACAGGTGAGTTACTGCCAGGAGGAGGCAGCCACTGGCAAGGATTGCCCTCCCTGGTGATTAAGGGAGGAAGGGCTGCAGCATCCAGGTGGAAGTGTTCTGTTTCCAGTGAGCACAGGATCCTCTCCTGTGGGACCCACCTGTGCTGCCTGGGGTGTGAAGTCCATAATCCTAACCCTGTCAGATTCTGGGAATGATGGGCTGGGTAGCAGCTACCCTACATTCTTTACTTGGGACCCTTCCTCGCCCCAGCCACGAGTGAGCTCCTGCAGCTCCAGTAACAACCTGAGGAAGTTTCTGTCCCTCAACCAGCCCTGCCCTAGGGGTGAAGCCTGAGGGCCACCACAGCAACTGTCTCGTGTCCTCTCCCTTCCTAGCTCTGCGTATCAGCCACCTGTGGAGATGTGCCATTCCTTCCCACCCTCCCAGGGCATGGCCCAGGAAGATCCCATTGCCTACCAGTGCCAGCTGCCCAAGCCCTGCCTCCAGTACCCCCACCAGGGCTTCAAACAGGAGCACCACGACCCCCAGTACGAGCAAGCACACCAGGCAGGCAGCAGCCACGGGTACCCAGCAGCTGTGGTGGTCAAGCAGGAGCAGGTGGATTACATGTACGACTCAGGTAGGCAGAACTGGCTCCTTCTGCCTGCAGAAACCAGGCACCAGTGGGGTGAGCAACTCCTTGGTGAGCATCCATCACTGGTGGGCTCTGAGCTTTGAAGCAGCTCAGTATCAGCAGCATGTGCTGTCTGGGGAGGTGGCCTGGGCCACTGGCTGTGCAGCAGGAAACTAAAACAGCTCTGTCTGTTCACTGCATCCAAGACAAGGCTGGGACATTCACCATGTTCTGAGAAATACTTTCTGGTCGAGGGTTGAAAGTTTAGCAAGATAGGAGGTAGAAAGTGATGTTAAATCCATTCAAACTAAATTAAGGCATGCTTCCCCCCCCACCAAGGGAATAAGTAGCCAATAGGGAGACTCAAAATTCATGATTAGTCCACTCACACCATCAGAAATGAAGAAAAGGGTGTTTCCAGTTTCACAGGGAGTTTTTGTCTTTAGGGGTACTTGTGAGCTGGAGAGTTGCAGAAAATAACTGAAGTCAGCTTTGAAGAAACCATGCTGAAAACAGCCTGTAAATGGCAGAAAGGAAGGGATCAAATATGCTGGACCTTCTACAGAAAAACTGTCTTGGATCCCTGAAGCAGCAGGTCCCTCCAAGCACTGGCAGAGGGAGAGGGCTCTGGGTGGGCTCAGTTTGGTGCTTGGTGTCCCTTGGAGGATCAGCTTCCACCTGCTGCTTCCCACAGAAACAAAGCACAGAGAGCAGAGATTTCAGGGGATGACAAGAGAAAAAAGTTTGTAATGCCAAAAATAGCTCTCTAGATGCCAGATCCACCAGGTGATCCTCTTGTTTTTCCACAAGGGATAAATCTTATTTTTCTGGCAGGCCTGTCAAAGACTCACTACCCTGAGATCACAATACCCTCTCCCAGAGGGAATGTTACTTCTGGTTTCCTGGTATTTTAATTGACATCTTGAATCATTTCCTTTAGCAGAAATAAACACATAAATACAAAGCTCCTGTGAGGTTATCACTGATATTGCACTTTCACTGGGTCCTTCTGTTCAGAAAATGTGCAAAGCCAGAAGAATGCCTTTTGTGAGAGCAGTTTATGGTTGTAATAACAGCCAGTGTGTCAGCTCAGAGTTCTCTTCCCTTAGCAGCAGCAAGGATCTGCTGGAAGCCATGGCTAAGCACAGGTGTGTGAGGGAAACAAAAGGTAAATCTTCCCAAAGCTCCCAGTTACAGCTTCTGTTCCAGCTGTGTGCAGTAAATAAATTTGATTCAGTAAACAGAAGATACAGAAGACACAAACTGCAGTGCACAGACAGCACTACACACTACACACAGAATCATGAAAAGACTTCCTTTAAATAAAGGCTGGTTTTTCTTTTATATTTTCTAAACTGTTTGAGAGAATGCCCCATCATGCTGTGAAAAGGCCAGGGAGACCTGAGACATCTGACATGACATTTGTGAGACTGTCTCTGCAGAAACATTCAGATGCTACTGCTCTCCATTTACATCATCATAGTACCCTTGGAAAAATGCAATGTCTCCTTACCTCAGAAAACAGCAGAAAAGCATGAGGTTATCATAAACTGAGAGAGGATCAAATGTAGCCTATTCTCCATGATTTTGTACAAAAGTGATGCAGATGTGACTTGCTGGCTCTCCTGGCTACTCTGAAGGATGGTGTGTGATAGTGCCCCAAAAATTTACCACCCCAAGTCATGATTGGAAGGGTAATGCAAATGAAATTGTAGTTACCAGTCTGACACTAATCCTTTAGGAGGGCCCTAAGAGGATGTTGGTTAGGCAGCTGCACTCACCTGTCCACCTCTGCAGAGCAAGGTAACTCTGCCACCTGTGGTTTGTAAATAAATGAGTTTGTTAATTGTTCTGTAGATGTTCCTGACTGTGCTTCCATGTACATGAATGCTGAGAGTTATCCAAGCCATTCAAGTACAGAAGACACATTAGGTAAGAAATGCAGTGACTGTCACATTCCCTGCACAGAATCTCCCTCTGGTGCTACCCTGGCTGGCTGTGACTGCTGGTGTTGCTCTCTCCTTCAGGCTGCAGCTATGACAAGCAGATGAGGTCCTTCACTGATGATGTCTGTGTTGTTCCAGAAAAGTTTGAAGGTCAGAGAAAGAATGGCTTGAAGTTTTGGTGTAAGATAGGATCATTCATCACCTTAGCCAGCAGTGATACCTAGCTCATTACACTGTGCTCTCACAGGTGTGTTTGTGCCCAGGTTTTTGGTATTCCATTTTCTGAGCTTTCTTAGCAGCAGCCAGGCCTTGTAGCCTAAGTAGGTTAATTGTGATGTAGATCAGGGCTGCTCTTGGAAGAGTTGCCCCTGACTTGGGCACGGTTTTATGTGAACTGAAATATTCCAGGTAAATGTTTGTGAAACTGAAATGTGCTGGGTTGTTGTTTTTTTTTCTTTTTTCCCCAGTGGTTTTTGCGCTGTTATCTTTAGAGATATCTTGTTTGTTCTTCTCAGCAGGAGAGACCAAGCAGGAAGCTGGAGGGTACAGGGAAGGACTCCCATACCAGAGGCGGGGATCGCTCCAGCTCTGGCAGTTCCTTGTGGCTCTGTTGGACAATCCAACCAATTCCCACTTCATTGCCTGGACTGGTAGAGGAATGGAGTTCAAGCTCATTGAGCCAGAGGAGGTGAAACGATCAAGGTTCTCTACAGGCTCAGGGGAAGCAGTCACTGTTTCTGGGGCTGCAAATTCTCAAGTGGCTTTTCCTCTGCCCTGTGAAGCTTCTGCCTGCCAGTGGTACTTGCTAGACCCTGCAGCAAGTCAGGGTTTTTAGAAGAGGTTAAAACATCTGAGTGACACAAATACCAGGTTTATGAAAGGCTGCTTGTATGTAAGTTTGGAACCTCAGCTATGCAGTGAATCAAATTATCCACTGCCTTCAGTTCCCTGGATACTTCACCCTCAAGCTCGCAGTGACCTGTGTTGTCTTATCATGCTCCATACTTGAGGCTGACATTGAGGTTTGGAGTTTTGAACCCTACTGATTGCAGAAGTTTTCATAAGAATCTTCTTATAGACCAGATATGTCCTGGTCTATCCTTATATCAAAATGACTTTAACTAAAGTGTAAATTCAAATGCTGCCATGTTCCAAAAAAACAGTGATACCTGAGAGTACCTGGGAGATGTGTCCATGATATCTGTTCATATCTAGTTCAAATTAGAGCTGCACTTAGCACTGTTCTTGCTACATATCAAAATTTATGGGCACTTTCAGTGCAGATAAGTTATCTTGGCAGGTTGACATCAGCTTACAACAAATTTCTGAGTCTCATGGACAAAGCTGAAATTCATGTAGGAGTAGGAAGGCACAGGTCTCTCTCAGTGTGTTCCCTCATACTTGGTCTCCCAATAAACTTGGGACCCTTGAAGATTTAGTGTTACAGAGGATAAAGCAGCCCTTTAGCATAGTGGAGAGGGAGGAGCAGTGGTGACAGCAGATGAGCTCTGTAGTGGCCAGAGTTCCTCACTGATAAAGAGTGTTGAGTTCCACTCATGTTAAAAAGCTGCTGAATTATTGATGAGTCGATTATTGAAATGTTTGTGTGTGTTGTGGTACCATCCATCAAAAGAGAACCAGCTGGATAATGTTCTTTTCCCTGGGGCTGGGTTCACAGATGTTGCCACAGTGTGATGCTTTGCTCTGCAGGTGGCCAGGCTCTGGGGGATCCAGAAGAACCGTCCAGCCATGAACTACGACAAGCTGAGCCGATCACTTCGCTACTATTACGAGAAAGGCATCATGCAGAAGGTCAGTTTGCAAAGCAGGAGAAAACTTTATGCTTAAAGTGATTCTCCTCTTGTTTGAGGCAGGAAGTCCTACAGAGAGAATGTCCTTGGGCCAGGCACCCCAAGCTTGCTCTCCCCAAAACTTCTCTTTGCTGTAGTTGATGGAGAAGCTGTGAAGGAGCTGAATGTAGGCAACGCATGAGAAATAAAACAAAGGGGGAATTATGATTTCTTTCTTTTTCTGTGTATGTCTGCAGTCAGGAGAGTTGGAATTTTTGCAGTTTCAAGGAGATGTAATCAGTCTTTCCTCTTGTGAGAGAAAGGCTGCCTGGAGCTTGGTCCTGTGTGGTGGGGATGATCTGTGGCACACCCAGGCACTGGAGAGGTCACTGGGAGTGTAACTGCTGCAGTACAGACTGTTCAGGGACAGATGCTGCTGCTGTTACCTGGACAAAGAGTCAGCTGGCAGCATCCCAGTTCCCAGGAGCTGTTCCAGGGGAGGTCAGAGCAGCAGAGAAGCAAGAGGACAGCACAAGGAGAAAATTACAACTCTGACACACCTCAGGCCAGGCAGATGTTTTTGCAAGCCTTCCCTGGCACTGGGGGAGCATTGCCTGCAGCACTCCCCTGCCCTCATCTCGTCCCTGCAGGTGGCTGGGGAGCGCTACGTGTACAAGTTTGTGTGTGAGCCCGAAGCTCTGTTCTCCATGGCCTTCCCCGACAGCCAGCGGCCGGCGCTGAAGGCAGAGCTGGCCCGGCAGCTCAGCGAGGAGGACACGGTGCCTCTCTCTCACCTGGATGAGAACAGCTCCTACCTGCCCGACCTCGGCAGCTTCCCCCCGCAGCTCCACAGCAAGGGCTACACCTACTAGCCCTGCTGCACTGGGCCACTGTGTACAGGAGGAGGTGGCTCAGTGTCCGACTGCCATCTGCGTGTTCTCAGGCCAGCACTGAACTCTGAACGCCTGCGTTGGTCAGGACAAGTGTTCAGGTACACGAGTGGATAATCACCTCACAGCAGACAGGGCTCTTGTGTGCTTGTGATGGAACTCTCTTACTATGGCAGGATAGGGCATGTTCTGAGCCGTGCAGACATCAGCAGAGCTGCAGATCAGGTAATTGGTGCCTCCAGATGTATCAAACACCCACCACACTCCCTCTCATGGCAGAGGGAGGGGATGCTGTCCCAACAGGTTTTTATTTTTCATGTATGAATGAGAATGCTACAACACTGCTGCTGCTGACTCCCTTCCTGCAGTACATGGACTGAACCTCTGCATGAGCTGCCCTCAGCTCTGGCCAGAGGAACTCCCTCTGAAAGGCCAGCTCAGCCTTCTGCTCAGGATGGCTGCAGGACAATGGTCACAGAGTTTATGCCTTCCTTGGGGAACACTCATTCCTTGGGGAACAGGTGCATGCTCCTGCCTTATCACCTCCTTGCTCATGCTGGAAGTTTCTGGTATTCAGGCACTCTGAGCAGGGTAGGTGGAGGCCTTGGCCAGGATTAGAGCAGCCCAAAGCCATTTAGGGGAACTACAGAAGAGCTTGATTGCATTGGTCTGGGGCCAAAGCCAATGCCATGTTCAGGTAGAGGGATTGTGGGAAGCAGCAAGGCCAGAAACACCAGCTCAGTGCAGTGTTGTGGCTTTTCCAAACTGAAAATCTTCTTCAACAAACATTCTCAGGATATTTGAAGAGCTGCCAGGCTCTTGCCCAATCCTGGGCTTGACTAGAAAATTGTCTGAGGCAAGAAAAGGACCTGGTGGAGGTGTGATTAAAAAATCCTATATGAAGTAACCTAACCATCTTAATATAGGAATTCAGACCTAAACTCCACAGATATTTGCATGTTTGAGGGGAATTTGAATGTGTTGAAAAGGCAGCTCTCTCTGCAGTCCAATGCAGCACATGCAACTTAACTAAACTGGCAGGTTTTCCACAAAAGTAAACATTTATAATGGGCACCACATCCTCATTAAGAGGTGTTTTATTTTTCAATTTGCAGCTCCACCACACTCCCAGTTAGAACAAGGAGCAGTACAGTGTACCCATACAGGAAAATCTGTTTCCTACTGCTTCAGATTGGTGTTTCTGTTGCTGAATACAGAGCACTGTCCCTCCTGCCAGCATGGTAGCCTGTAGAGAAAATTCTGTATTTTGACTGAAAGCCTGATTTCCCCTGATGACTCTCCCCTGCATGGCTAATGCCAACCCTCCCAGCCTCATCCCTGACTGCAAGAGCCATGAAAGGCAGCATTCCCTGCCTGAGGAGAGGCCAGGTAACTCAGAGCAGCCTGCTCTGCTGCTGCCTTTGCAGGCCCTGTGCAGAGACTTGGTGTTCTGACAGTTCCTGACCCTCCTGCCTTGCCCTGCACCTTCCTGGCCAGCACAGTTCCTGTGGTGTCCCAGAAGTGTCACAGAAGTGAGGGTGAAGGGGAGCCCTTCCTTTGGTATAAGCTGCCTTTACTATTTATGAGTGTAAAAATACTATAATTAATAAATTGGTCTGTCTTGGGCCAGTGCAACTTCAGTGATTCCCTGACTGGTCCTCCTTTACCTCCTGAGCTTGCTTTGCACATCTCCTTGGCACCAGCTCACAGCATTGGGTAGCTGATCCACAGGGATCAGGGGTGGGTGTTTACTTCTGAATCTTGGTGGAGCTCAATAAATGAACACTGCAAATACACTCTGCACTTCCAGTTCAGCTCGACTGAGAGGCAGCTGGGATGGGAGTAACAGACAAGAGTCCTAAACTTCTCCTGCTGGTCCTGAAAACAACCAGGAGCTTCCAGGAGGGAGATAAAATAGCTCCCACACAACTCTATAAAACTCCCACAGAAGCCTCCATAAATCTCAGACTAAGGAAGAATTTGTGCTTCTTCCTAAGCACCAGACCCACATCCCTTTTAAATCCCTCCCAGGGTGGAGTCCTGGGCTGCCTGTGCCAATGCCTGACAACCCTTTCAATGAACTTTTTCCTAATATCCATTCAAAACCTCCTCTGGTACAACTTGAGGCCATTTCCTTTTGTCCTATCACTGGTTGCCTGGCAGAAGAGGCCAATCCCCACCTGCCTCTAACCTCTTGTCAGCTGTAGAGAGTGAGAAGGTCCCTCCTGAGCCCCTCAGCTGTTCCTCACCAGATTCGTGCTCCAGACCCTTCTGAGAAAGACTGAAATAGTTAATGGCTCAAACTTTGCTAAAATCACCCAAGGGCTTTGCCCATTGTAGCAAACCCTGCACTGAGCCCCCCCCCACTCCCCACAGTCTGACTCCTGACAGGAACTTGAGATAAGATGAAGATGGCACTATTGTCCAATTATCTCAGGTTAGAGAGAAGTTAGCAAGGCTGAGGGAGAAGAATGTGTCCACAAGGGAAGCCAAGCCCAGCAGCTGTGCTGAAAATCAGCTCTGACTGGGTTCAGTGGGAAGGCACAGCCCAGACTCATTCACTGGGGCCAGGTTTGCAGATTCTTCCCCCCAAGCAAAGGGGGAGGAGAGATTTTGAGTGTGATTTTGAAAGGTCTGGTGCATCCACTGGCTACAAGGCAGGTAAGAAGCAGACCCTGCAGAGTTCTCCCTTACACAAACTGGCTCAGCTGTAAAACACCCCCACCCAAGCCCAGAAGGTCACATGGACACAAGGACATTCACAAGAAGCAGTCTAAGAAGGGATCATAAACATCAAAGAACCCCAAAGTGACCCAGACTCATTTCTGAAGACTGCATAGCAACAACAAGTGGTGCAACAGATCCAGAGCCTGCTGTGAAAGGCAGTGTGAAGCTGCCCCCAGCAGGAAGGTGCTTGGGCATTCCCATCTATACCTGCATGTTTATTAATGCACTGAACTCCATGGTTTGTGGAACTCCCACCACCAAGAAGACCAGAAGAGGATAAATGGGACATTCACAGGAGTGGTGAATACCTTTCTACTTAATCTGTCTCTCCATCACTCTCATTCCCTTACTCCCTACTTCTCCTTTTCCCATTTCCTTCTATCTCTCTCTACCTTGTATTTACAGTTAAATAAAATCCGTATTGTTGACTTCAGCATGTGGCTTCATTTGCCTCTTTATTTGGGTAGAAACATCTCTCTAACACCCTCCCCAGCTCCCCTGCCCATCTCTGGACACCTTCAGCACCTCAACATCTGTTTTGTAGTGAAGGGCCCAGAACTGGATGCAGGATTTGAGATGCGCCCAGCAAAGAGCCACACACAACTTCTGGTGCAGCTGTAAACTCCTTCAGGCTTTGCTGTGCCTGCCTTCTTCAGGAAGAGCAGCTGCACAAACACATCTCTGTCATCCCAGGCTCTACTCAGGACCATTCTCCTGGCCCAGGGAACTATGGAAAGAATCAGGAGAGAAGAGACAAAGGTGTCTCAGGGGAGAATGTAAGCTGAAAGAGCTTGTGACACCTCAGCTCCTGCTGAGCTTCACCTTTATGACACCTGTTTCCATTTCCTTAAATTAGCTTTAAGCATGTTTTGGAGGCACTTCCATTCCTGTCTTTTTTGCTTTGACTCTCTGAGTCCAAACTTACAAACTCTGTAATTCCCTTTAATTTTATGGCAATATAACATGAGGGAAAGCTCAGGACATTTAACAACATCCCTGCTCACCTTTGTACAGATAGGTATTTCCAATATAGCTACTTTTCAGTGTGAAACATTCTTCAAATTCACTGTGTAAAACAACCAGTCAACTTAATTCTCTTCATTTCAACAATTTTAGCAAATGTCCCAGCTTTTGAAAAAAATACAATTTCTGCAGCTGTGGAGTCAAATAAGTTTCATCTGTTAGCAACAGAAAAAATATTTTACAGATAGTTTGGGGATGAGAGCACACACTGAGCAGTCAACTTGTTTTTAAACAAGAAACTTTATACATATTTTACAGGCATTTTAGCTGTAAGAGCTCATTCTATTACAAAAATCCAACAGCTGTGATGTCACCAAATATTATAAGTGAAAATAAAGCACATGCCACATTGTATAGAAGGTCTAAACATCTGCAACCACTTACATTTTCATATGGAACTGTGCTGCAGAGGGGATGTGCTAATCACTGGTTGATAAACCCTTCAGCACCCAGGAGATGGGGATGAAGGGCAAGGCTTGCAGTCTGACCTGTGCCATTGTCCAAATATAACTGACATTCTAGCTGGGTTTCTAGAATTTTTCCTGCCTTATCCCAAAGCCAGAGATACTAAATATCTCACCACAGATGGCTTAAATAAAAGACAAATAGTTACATTGAATGGGAAAATGAATAAACCTGGTAAAATAGAGAACAGGCTGCTCCCAATAAACAGTCACTGTCCAAGAACATAAGTAGAAATAAATCCCCTGTAGCAGGGTAAAGACACAAACTATTCCAGCTTCTATTTGTCTCGTCACTCAGAGCCCAGTCACGTTTTAAATCACTATCTGTTTGTTTCCTTCAGCTCAGCACCCAGAATTCCAAGTCTTAGATTTTGTCTCTGAAAAGGGGAATCACTAAAGTGCTCCAGCACCCACTTCTGAGAGGCTGCAGTGGCCTGGGGAGCCACAGCACATCTGTGCCACAGCTGGGGTGCCCCCTGAGCTCCTGTTCTGCCAAGGCTGACCACCTGTTCACTGCACAGGTGAGCTTCAGGGGAATGCCTGTCTCTCAGGACACTGGCACCAGTGCAGAAGTCCCAGTCCCCCACACACGAAAGCAGCCAGCGAGCAGGAGGGAGCTGAGCTCATCGCCGCCGGAACGCGCGGGATATCCTCCAGGCGTTGGGCTCCTCGTAGCGGTTGTACAGGGGCTCCAGGCGCTGCTGCTTCTTCTGCTTGCTCAGCTTGGTTGGATCAGAAACCTTGAAGAAAGCTGGTGCAAACTCCACCAGCCAGCGAGGATCGATGGTCGTCACCTCCCGCATGTACTCCTTGGTGGTCAGCACCAGTTCGTGATACACCACCCTGTGGGAAGGGACAGCAACTCTGGGAATCAGTTTTGTCAAACAAGAAGTGACAAGACAAGGGCTGGAGCAGCTAAGCTTGCTCCTTTATCTCCTTCAGCATAAGGCTCCCTTGAAGCTCCAGTGCAGGATCCAGAAGAGCAATCCCTATTTTCCCCCTCCTACTTTACAACTACTCTTCAGCACAGAATTCCTTCATTCCATTTAAAACAATCCTCTCTCTCTTTTCAACACCCAGTGTTTTAAACTCACTTTCACAATAAAGAAAGACACACCTCAGGCCTGGCCTTGGCTCCAAAAATCAGTCTCATCTCTGCACAGGCACTGAGTTTAGCAGCAGAAAGAGACGAAAGTAGACCTGAAACTTTTCTCACTCTGCTAATTGCTAAGAAACCAGCAGTCTCTGCTCAGACCTGTACTCCACAACTTTCTCTGTTATCAAGTCTGAAGAGAAACAGAAAATTCCATGCTATTGCCTTCCTTACCATTCTGGCTGCCTGTTGAAGAGAGCACTGGATGGGTGGATATAGACCACCTGCTGGTCAATGAGTGTCCGATAACCTTCCTGGGGATCCTTCTTTGCTGCATTTCGGAAGAAGCCACTACAAATGGCCTTCTGCACCCGAACTGTTGCCTTCCCACAAGATACCACATCCAGCTTATGCCTGCCAGACAAGAGTTAGAGAGAAAAAGGTTAGAGCTCTCCAGATCTGGATGCAGCTACCAAGATCAGCACATTTTCTTTAGCTATTACAATGTAAAAACAGTAAGAAACAAAGTCAGTATTTGTCCTCCTTGAGATGCTCACCTGTCCATAATTCCCAACATCTGTTTGCGAATGTCCTGGGCCCGGCGCAAGGATCGGGCCTGGATAAAATTTTCATAGCACCAGGGATTTGAAAACTTATTATTCTTCCAGGAATTGTACACAGCCAGCAAGGTGAGGTGGTCACCTTCTGTTTGATGGAACTTGGCTTTCTTTTGATCAGCAAGCGCTTGTTTATCCTAACACATAAAACACACAATAATCAGATATCTACACTGTAGACAAAATCCCTGGACAATACAAACAACACAGGCTCCTTGTCATTCATATCACAACGTTTTAAACCTATCATGAAACAGATGATACAAGATTAAGACAACACAAAATGTTTTATTCAGTTTCAGTCCCTATTTTTGAAAGAACACATCAAAGTAAACAGCTCATTTACCCAGCAGGAAGCATATGCACACACTGAACTAGTCAGTTTTCATACTGCTCTAGAAATAACTTCAGTTACTCATCAACAAATGTGCTGCAGCAGTAGGTTTGAGCCTGGTGATCCACACATCTCTCCCCACTTCCCCTATCTGCACATGAAACATCAATCAAATACTGCAGCTACACGGATCCAAACTGAAGACACCAGACTACCCTGCAGAACAATGGATCCAAGACAAACCTGATCCCACCACAGCAGAGTCTGCTGCTTACTGACTTAACAGAAAGCAGCACAGGATAGAGATGCCACAAAGAAATACTTTCTGTGTATCTGAAAATGCAAAGGCAATCTGAACTCCAGAGCTGGGACTGACTTGGTTTAGGATGTATGTGTTTATAGGGAAAAGCAAGAGTGATTGTAAGACTTTTCAGTTCTACCTTCCCATCTGCAAAGAAATGACCAACAGCACAGCTACAGGCCATTAACAGGAACACCAGAGAGCTAATGCACAAGCAAATGGTCTGACCAAATTACAGGTTTCTCTTGGCAAATATGCTCACTCTTAACCCCTGAGGCATTCACACCAAACCCATCCAGACTGTAACATTGCTGCCTCTTGGCTCAGCTCCTCACCTTGGGCCTGTAGAATACATTCTGCACAGACAGCATGGAGACAATGGTCAGCATCTCCTCACTGCACCCCAGATGCACAGACATGATCAACATCTTACACAGCATAGGCTCCAAGGGGAATTCTGCCATCTGCAAGAAACATGTTTCAAGGCATTCAGTGAAAAATCTTGAGTCTTCTCACAGCAAGAGAAAGCAATGCCCTTTCTCACATACTTACTTTCAAAAGAGGTGTTCTTGACCCAGAATAACTTTACTCAACATGAAGCAAATTATTTGTCTGTATTCACTATCACAAGAATATCCCAATACTTATAGCAATTTTTTAGACATTAATAAATGTAAACTTATGAATAAGGAGAAACACTAGTTGTTCCTTAAAAACAATGTAACTGTGGTAAATTAAAATCCACCAATAAAACACAAGAGAGTAACAGCAAAAGGAAAACAGCAGTGCTAGGAAAGGCCTGCTATGACTGCTCCCATGTCATGCCCTAAATATTGGCAACCCAGGCAGTGATAAGAGGGATTTTATTTTGCCTACCCTGCGCCCAAGTCGAGTGAGCAGTCCCTCATCATCCAGAGCTCCCAGGGTGTAGAGCTGCTCCATGGCAGTTATGAGAGTTTCCATGGGGGGAGCATCCATAAAGTCGAAGGACAGCAAATCGTTGATGCCCATAGCCTGGGAGGGATTGGAGAAAAACCAGGTTAAAACATTGAGAAGAAAGACAACAAACTCCAGCCAGAGCTGTAACACCAAACAGTGAGGCACTACAAAGCTTTAAGCAACCCTGGCCTCATGTCCTTATCCTGACAAACACACAGCTGCCTTCCTGCACTTGAAATAAGGAGCACTGGCCCATGGCATTCATGCACTACTCAGCTTTCTGGTCTGCTCCTTTGCTACTGTTCCCCATATCTCTCAAGCAAGATGATTCAGCTGAGGAGAAACACAGGCTGAACGCTGCTTTTGAGGACTTCTGTCTTGTAAAGCAGTGTGGCCTGACAGCTCCACAGGATGTTAAATATGTTCCCAGAAAGGGGAATGGTAGCAGCTTTCCCAGCTGTGACTGGGTTAATCCAGTTCACAGACTTCCGGAGGGATGGTACACACTTAGACATGCCCAAGTTTGCAGCTCTAAACCCATAGGAAATGTAACATAGGAAATGTTACTGCTCTTGAGACTTCTGTTTCTCCTACCTCCTGCAACTAACTATTCTGTACAGCTGAAACTCATAACTTAGCTGGATATCCAACAGAATAACCCTCAATACAAAAACACAGGAGCAAGCCCTGTGCCTGAGAATTGCTTTTGCTGAAGTCTCCCTCCCAAAATACCTCTGTTCACTAGAAGGATCTGAAATTACAGCAGTACTTCCCGAGACTCCAAGGCAGAGAGACTCATTTATTGAAACACTTATCATGCTGGCTTGCTACAGGCTGGTGAAACACCTACCTTCAGGGAAAGCACTGTACTGGCCAGATTTGTTCTCTGGATTTCAGGCACATTGGTGGTTAGCATCTCATCTCGATATGCACGTTCTGTGTATAACCTGTAGCATTTTCCTGGGCCTGTTCTCCCAGCCCTCCCTGCACGCTGCTTGGCTTGAGCCTAAACAGAACAAGGCATCTCAGTGAACATCCAGGTACAAACTGCAACATGTGAAGACAAATCAAATAAAATGGTGATTCACAATTTTACTTGTATTGATAGAAAGATTTTCCATACAACACAGGAAATTATGTATTCCGTAGGCACAGCCTCAAGGAGCCTCGTGGAGCTCTCAAAAATGTGTTTTTTATCACTGGCTTCATTTTGCTCACATGTGCTTGGATGCCACATTGGCAAGATACACAATACCCAGGGGGAGAGCCAAACACAGAATGCCTACCTGTGAAATTGGTGTCACCACCAGCTGGTCAATTCCAGTCTTGGAGTTATAAACTTTCTGCTTCACAAAGCCAGGATCGACCACATAATATATTCCATCAATAGTCAAAGATGTCTCTGCAATGTTGGTGGCAATGACAACCTGAAAATCACAGTTTGAGTCAGCACCAGTTCTGTGTCAGGCTGCCAAGCCAACCCCACCACTCAACTTCATCCATTGGTATCACATGAGCAGTTTGTTATCAATGCAACCACTGGGACTTAATGGTGAAAGGAGAAGAGTGTTCACAGAGAACAGAGGGAGATGTTATCTACAAAGATGGACAGGTTTTAAGTATCTACCTTTGTTTAAAGTTGGGGCAAAAAGGAAAAAGAGTGTGATAAAATCCACAATTAAAAGCAAGAGAAAGCTTGTAAGCAGACTGCACTGACTTCAGGGAGATTTTTTTACCTATCACTCGGACACAGCCTGTATTTAGAGAAAAATCTTCCTGAGAATGTATCTCTAGATATTCACTAGTTGCTTGGTTGGAAATTTGCCTCCTCCCAACAGGAACTGCATTTAGATTTTACATTTTTAGATTAACTGAAGCTAATATCCTTTAAAGACAGCATTAAATAACACACCAAGAACACTGCACACAGAGGTTTGCTACACCAGCTGTTTTTATACATATTTTGAAAGGCTTAGATAACTTGATATGTATACAACCAAAAATATGCTCCAAGCTGTAAATCACCCTTTCTCCAAAAACTGTATCCTTTCAGCAGTGTAACACACCCCACTAGTAAAATGTATCAGCAGAAGATGAAGGCACACAAAGATAAAATTACCTTTCTGCTCCCTGGTGGGGCTGGGTCAAAGATCCTGGTCTGCATTTCACTGGGTAAAGCTGAATATACTGGTAGGATAATTAACTCTGGAACATCAGGTCCTAGAGATTTCATCCTTTCATAGAGAATTTCACAGGCAGTGTCAATCTCTTCCTGGCCAGTTAGAAAGACCAAAATGTCACCTATACAGGAAATAAATTAAAACATCCATAGAATCAATTCTGTTCAGTACAACTCCTAGATTACCATATTTCCATTCCACATCTTTTCTATTGATGAGGATCCCCAACTTCTGCTAGCCCCTGAGCAGCAACTCTTAGCCAAAGACAACAGACTTCAGTGTTTCACTCAACTTTTTCAGCATTTCAGTTACTGTATTTGCAAACAAGAACAGTCCTGACAGCATCCTGGCTCCCATTACTAACATGATCCATGACTTATGAAAAGGCCTTGCTCAGAGGTCCTTAAATCACTGCTAACCCAAGACCATTCTCGACTCACCTGGTGGCTCTGTTAAATGGATCTGCATTACTGTGATCAGACTGGCATCCAAATAATCTGTCTCTGGCTCTTTTGTGTACAGAATTTCTACTGGGTATGTTCTGCCAGGAATTGTGAAGATTGGTGCTTCATAGAAATACTGAGAGAATTTCACAGCATCCAAGGTTGCTGACGTCACTATCAACTTCATGTCCTGCCGTTTCTGCACTGTCTGGAGGAGGACAAAGTTCTCAAGTCATTTATTGCCTTTGGAACTATTAACATATGGCACTTGACTAAAGTCAGAGAAATACAAGGTGTTTTAATGTCTGAGTAGAGCAGCTGCTCATCCCAGTACCCAGAAGTTCAGAAACCTGACCACTGAAGGTCCCATGTGAAGCCTCCCTTAGCAACACTATCACAAGAAAGCTTTTGGCAGAGAAGGATGAGCAAAGCAAGAACAATCCCCAGCTCATCCAAGATGTCCACTTCTCCCTGTTTCTGCTGCCTTTTGCTTGCTCTGCCTTCACACAGAGGCTCATTTCACCAAGATTCACACCACAAACCCTTAGGGGCATTTGCTCTGCTTTGGAAGAGACTCTTGAAGCACATACATGAACCTGACCTGTGTGACTTCCCCTTTGCCTGTGCTCTCCTACCCATACAGAGGACACTGAAGCAGTAAAAATCCAATGCCACATTACCTTCTTGAGCAGCCCAAAGAGCACATCTGTGTGTATGGTCCTCTCATGGGCTTCGTCCAGCATGATAATGGCATACTGGGTCAGATCTGGATCTATCAAGCACTCTCTCAGTAACATTCCATCTGTCATGTATTTGATGACAGTTTCAGGGCTGGTGCAGTCTTCAAACCGAATGGTGTAGCCAACCTGGAAGGAAGGGTTGCACAGGAAGAGAAGTTACACAATTACCAGCCTCATTAACTCCCAGCTTAATTATTCCACAAACTCATTATACAGCCTACAAGGGAACAGGCACATGGGGACAAGAAAACAATCTCCAGTACTGATTTTTCCTACTTTTTCTCATGCTTATTTTGGTATGTTCTTCAACATGGAAATTCACCTCTTGTCCCAAGCAGCAACCAAATTCCTCTGACACCCTCTTGGCAACAGACATTGCAGCCACTCTGCGAGGCTGAGTACATCCAATCTTTCCTCTTGAGGTATATCCTGCCTCAGCCAGGTATTGGGTAATCTGTGTTGTTTTCCCAGATCCTGTCTCTCCAATAACAATCAGAATCTGGTTGTCATGCACAGCCTAGAAAAGGTCAGAAAACATACACTTGTCAAAATTTTTAAAAAATCAAAACAAAACAAACAACATCAGCGTGGTTTATCTAGGACTAGATTGAGCACCTGTTGCTCTTGCTTCAGTTGAGTCAGACCAAAAATCCTATCAGTATTCCTACTGATCAAGTCAGCAACCTGTTTAACTGCTCAGATGACTTATCCCTTGCCCACATGATCCTAGCATCAATTTTGACTTTCACCAGTAAGTATCTGGAACTTAATAAAGTATGCAGATATATACAATACTTTAAAATGGATATTGTGAACTAAAGCTCTGCACTTAAAATTATGAGCTGGCTATGCATCTGTCAAAAAGCTAAACCAAGACTATTTATTTTAAATGACTGCTTGCTCAAACCTGAATGATTTTTCATGAGTCTTACTTGTATCAGCTGCTCCTTCAGTCTGAAGATTGGGAGACTCTCTCTTTGTTCAATGATGGAAAGCTGGGTCTTCTTACCATAAGAAGCTTTGTTGCCACCAAATGCATGTTTCTTCCACTCTGGGATATCATTTGGCATCATCCCAATACCTCGCATGTTTGCAGCTATTTGTCTTCCATCCACTAGAAAAGAAACAATTTCACCATTACATCCAGGTTCACACAGCAGAGACCCTGATCATCCTGCTCCAACTGCTCCATCATCCAGGTTTTTTATTCTGTGGTTTTTGGGGTTATTTTAAGTTCCTACATGTATACTCTCACTATTACAGGATATACCTGTACACTTCCCTTGACATTCCTATTTCCATTTCAGTGGAAAAGCATTTCTTCTTTGACTCACTTTTAAAACAGTATCAGGACATTTCTCCTGAGTTGCTCAGCTAGCACAAAAAAGGCACAGTTTACCTGTGCTCAGACATACCATCAGGGAGAGGATCCACCCAGTGTGTGTTGAGTCCCATGGGGATAGAATCCATCTCTGCTTCTCTCTGGGCTTGTTTCAGTTCTCGCCTCTCTTTAGCTAAAGCACTTTGCATCATTGCAGCCTGGGACAAGGAACCATCTGGATTCTGGAGAGAAGAAAATACTTCAATCACTACCATTACTTCAATGATCCTTCTGTTGTCACTGTCCTTTAGAAGCATCCTCTGAAGATGCTTTAAGAAATGTTAAATTTTGTTTATTAGATTTCCAGGATATTTCCATTTGGCTAGCCTCATGAACTTTCATGGTCATAACTAATACAGAGCATCCTTACACTGCCCAGTCAGAAGGATTATGGGCACAACCAATGAAAAATATTTCTCTACTACCTTCTACTTTCAAAAGATAATAAAAAGCAGAACAGAGAAAGTATGTTCTAACACACCTATGTAAAATGGCATTTCAGTTCTATTATTTAACCTTGCTGTCACCAGTTAAGTTAGAACCCAGCTTTACTAGGAGGGAGTTTCAGTTCAGTGGTTATGTTTTTCAGGGTTCTCAGTAATGTGCAGGTGGGAAATTGGTTGTTAAATTCCAAAATACTTATTTAATTAAATTGAGTACATTCGATTTAGCCCTGGAAATCTCTTACCTTTACTATTTTAATGGGACTCATATCCATGCTCTGTTTAGTGTGACCTCGAAGAAATGGTGGCTCTTCTTCAACTAGCTCAATCTCAAGATCCTCATCTAAAATCCACAAGTGACAAATGTTATAGAAAAGTTGAACACCTTTTGGGTACATAAAAGTGTCTCTTCAAATAATGCTTCCTGTGTATTCTTGATTATGAGGTACTTAAGAGTTTTAGAAGTGAAAACACTGCAAATAAAAATGCAAAGACAGGGCACATCCAAATGCCACTAATAATACAGCCAGAGGAACCCTAGTTCCAAATGAACAAGATGACAGCAAACTGTGAGATGCTTTATAATTACTACTATCATCAATATCTTTTTGAATCAAAACACATCCAGAAAGACAAGGAATTTACAACAATAAGACTACTGGGAAATAGTACCTTCTTCATCATCAACTTTAGGAAGAATCCCAGTCTCCTCATCGAAGTCAGGAAACTCTTCCTTGGAAAGCACATTAGCTGCAATCATCTGGGAACAGAATGAAAACAACATGAGTATGTCCCCATGAACAAACATAACTCATGCCTATGACTCAGTTCTAACACCAGTCCTGTAAAACTGGAACAAAGGAATGGTCTTATATCCTGGCACACCTGTCCCCAGCTCATCCAGCCTCTGACCAAACAGTCCTTTTGTTATTCCCAATTGCACCAAAACAGTCCCCAGTCAGCAATTCAGAGTTAAGGACTAAGTTACACCATCAGTGAATCCAGGAGCTGTGTTGTAGTTCATGATACCCCTAGCTGACATCCCATCTCCCCGAGGGCAGCACACACCTGTTTGATTTCCCATTTCTCCGGGTCTGAGATGCGGGTGAGGCGTTTCCGTTCCAGGCTGTCGTCCTCCACCTCCGGGGCATTCACCAGGGACAAGTGACTGGGTCTGTCTGGGTTCCTCATAGAGGTCTCCTCATTGGTTTCTCCCACCAGGTTCCTTCTACGGTTTGGGTTCAAGTCTTCCCCAGTGTCTTGATCAACATCCTACATTAGATTAATTGAATAATTAATCAGCTCTACACTTCTCCTTATCTATTAACTCGAGTGCTTTCTAATGCCAGTAACAGCCTAGCCACAGAAAATGCTGTTCTGTAGGCTTTTTGTTTTTTTCAGCTGGCACTGCCAGGTAAGAACATCCTCAGGTGTGGAACACTCTATTCTGTCTTGGCAATAGTAGTGACCTGATTTAAAATTACAAGTTTCTCTCCTATTGAAAAAGGAAGACAAACAGCAACACCTTGCCTTGCCTTGCCTCTTTGCTATCATGTCATGCCAAGAAGTTGTTAGGAATGCTACATCAAAACTTAAGAACCTAGAGAAAACTATAAAAAAAAAATTGGCCACTTAAATACAGAACAGTTAACTCAGTTTTTAACTCCCATTTGAATGGTTATGTGCTAGTTTCCATCAAAAAGAGAAAAAAATAGCAAAAAGAGACATAATATTAAAAATTTTAGCACCTCTGTACCTTCATGCTCAGGCTGGTTTTGGACCCAGTAAAGGATAACACTTTGACTTTCACTCTTTGTCCTTTGCTCACGACATCAGCAACGTTGGCAACCCGTCCTTCTCTTCGCAGCTCTGAGATGTGGACCAAGCCTTCCCAACGTTTCCTGGGGGTGAGGCAGAGGGGCACATTAGCACACTGACAGTCTTTCAGATCACTCAGAATCTAGATTAACCTAGACAGATATTTTGCTGCCAACTGATTGTTTGTGTGCGTTCACAAACTGGTTTTGAGAATTTTATAATTCCCGCTGTCAAATTTATTTTTCTGAAACAGTCCTTCAGTTTGACATCAAAGTCTAGCACACCTTCTGGGAGCCTCATAACATCTTTAAGGTACTAGCAGGAAAGAGAACTCAGCTGAAACAGAACCAGATCTATTGTGGACATCAGAAGATACCTTAGTCCTTCCAGCTGCACGAAGCACCCAAACTGCATTATACTGGTGACTTTGCCGTTGTAGATGTCTCCGATGGAAGGCTCCTCGGCTGGGGGACGCTCTATGTGCTTGTCTCTCCACCTCTCGTGGCTCTTTTCACTGTACTTGTCCCGATCCCTGCGGTCCTTACTGGGACTCCAACTTCTGCTCCTTGAGCGGTATCGGGATTTTCCTCTGTTCTTATCCCGAGTCCTGGAACGCGACCTGGAGCGAGATCTGTGCCTTCGCTTCCTGTCCCTGCTACGACTTCGGCTCCTCTTCCTTTTCTTCACCCTAGCAAACAAACATTACATCTTTGGAGTGGATTTCCACCTCAGGCAATGACAGCAGCCAAGACCTTCCCCCCAGACACAGCAGACACCTACCGATGGTCACTGTCCCTCTGCTTGCCCTGCCTGTCTGCACTGGGCATTAGAGCTTCAAGTTCTTTCAGGGCATCAGCTGCCACTTTCACATCATCTTCATCCAGCATATTCTGCAAGAACAGAAAACTGTTCTGCAAAAAGGCTGATAGAAAGCCTGCCACAAAGAATTAATCTACAGAATGATCATCATACGTGTATCTACTTAGAAAGAACGCAAGATAAAAAAATATCAGACTCAATATGTGATATAGAAAAAAAGTAATAAAGCTCTCTCCCTATTTGGCCACAATATTAAGATAGTTCTGCTTTTACACGAAAGAAACTTCCATCTCAATGCCCCAAATTATTACAGAAATACAAAATTCAAGTGCCTCATATCATCTGAATATGCAAAATTTTTAATTAGTTTGTAACACATCGTTACTTTGAACACAAGGAAGGCCAGGCTACAAATCTCACAAGAGTCTCACCTTCCACATATTCTGCAAAACAGCATCAATATGGCAACTGCTAACAGCTATTCTTTGCAACAATGTGCAGTAACACCAGACCTCTACCTCTTCCATTTCATTTCTCTCAAACCTCTACCAATCTCATTTCTCATAGTTTCTCATTTCTCACTTTTATACATGCATTAGAGAAAAAAAAGGTTGAAACTAACTGAGGAAAAAAAAAATAAAAAAAAAATTCACACACAGTCACAAAAGAAATCTGAAATGACCACCTTACCCTGATGTTGGGATTGTCTGGCCTGCAAAGGGCTGGATACAATTCCCTCAACTTTTCTTTCTCCGATTTGGGTTTGACAACTGCCTCTGATTTTGAGATTTAAAAAAAAAAATAAAAAGCACAATGAAACAAAAAACTTAGAAGTGCTGCAACAATTCACTCTTGATTTTTTTTGTAATCAAATATAAAGTTTAATTTTCATCTGAATGCAAAGGTTGATACAACTTGAGATTCAATTCAAGGACTACTGCGTTACCTTCCTTCAAATAAAATTCTGATTATTAGTGAATTAGACTGAATTCTCTGAGCAGCATACTCAGAACGACAACAGCAGGATTCATGGTGCAATAGGATTTGCCCCACAAGATTAAAACATCAATCCCACCAAACACTGAGCCACTGGCTCCACATACCTTTGCTCGTGGATGGTTTCGCTGGAGGCCGCATTGTCTGAATGAGACGCAGCAAGTTACTAATGAGGGAATCCTGAAAAAATTCATATAATACTTTAAGGGATGACTGCAACGCTTTCATTATTAGAATGCACAAGTGAGGGTTTATTTGCAAGACAAAAAACCCTCAATTTTTAAGCTGTAGGTTGATTTTTAGAAACTATCACTGGACTTTGTGTACATCCTAAAAAGGTGTAAGTTGAAACCAAAAATAATTATGATGATTTTATCTAAGTGACTTTTCTGTTAAACATTTTAAATCATCTATTTAATCCAACTACAGTTATTTCTGAGGAATTGATAAACACAGCATAAAGGCATCATAAGAAGACTTATGACAACATTTGCCTTCATAAAAAGTTGTTTCTTCCGTATTTTATATGCTCAACATAACAATAAGCAGTTTGAGTCCTCAGGAAGATGCTTTTCAAAGACTACAAAAGTTTTTAAAAATAGGAGGGAGGGGGAGGCAGGAGAGACAGGAATATCAGAAGCTAATTAGTACATAGTTTTCCAATTGAAGAAAACCAATAATCACTCCTCACAGCTCTCTCTTTAAAACAGAACACTCTATAAAATACACCACAACAAAAAGAATTTTTGGTCTCACTTACAGTGAACTCAGCACCATTCTTCAGAAGAATTGCTTTAAATGTGTCAAACGTGGTATTTTTCTCGGCAAGGCTTATCACAAACTCGGCTGTGAGGAAAAAAAGCATGAAGTAAATTAAAACAAGTAAAAAGCGGTGTAAGGACTGCACGTGGGGACAGAAGCTGCTGGGGCAGCGCGGGGTCCAGCCAGGCCCTGTGGCTTCTCCTCCGCTCCGACCCTGGGAGCCCAGACCCAAGCGTTCCCTCAGGCTCACGACAAGTTGGTTTTTGGGTTTTTTTTAGAAAAATGATCCGCTTTATCGTCTAAAATTCGAAAAGCACCTTCACAAAATGCGTCCGGCCCCACGGAAAGGGATACAAGGGCCCTCCCCAAGCTGCCATCGGGCCGGGACCGCGATACCGACAGGCCGCCGTGCCTGGAGGTGCCCCAAGGCCGCGCCCGCCGCCCTTACCCAGGTCCTTGTCGTTGATGCCCAGGTGGTTGTCGAGCTCGGTGCAGACCTTGGAGACCAGCGACAGGTACTCGAGCTTGGCGAGCTCCTCCGCGGCCGCCAGCTCCGCCATGGCCGCCACGGCCGCGTCCGGGGCGCGCCGGAAACGGAGCCGTGACGGAACCGGGGCGGGGCCG
>VZTN01023443.1:9968-34658 GCA_013400515.1 Erpornis zantholeuca
TGATTTATTTTCATGTTATAAAATGACAATTTTTGTAATATTCCTTGCTTGTAAAAGGAGTGTTTTAATATATAAAAATGATCTACATAAAACAGTGGCATGAAAACTCCTTCAACTTTACAATTTAAATGATCCCCAAAAATCAGGAGAATTAAGATTTTCTTCTAAAATACAATGTGTACCTTATGAAGCATTTTTAAAAAGAAATATATCTTTTGGCAAAATCAAATCTTCTTTATAGAGCATTTTAAAAAAGAAATATATCTTTTGGCAAAATCAAATCTGAATTAAAAATACATATATGTGGTCTTTGACTGATTTCAGCAGAAGAAATGGTGCTCGGGGAATGACAGGGTGATGATGGATGATGTTGTCCCTCTTAGCTTTGTGGGTTTGTATGAAGAGAAAGTAAAGATCCAGAAAACTAGGGAATGTCCATTGTCACCATCCATGGAAGTATTTAAAAGATGTGTAGATGTGGCATTTGGGGACATGGTTTAGTGGTGGACTTGGCGGTATCAGGTTAATGGTTGGACTCAATCATATTAAAGGTCTTTTCTAATCTAAATAATGTTACGATTACAACTCCAGTTGAGGTTTCAAAGACTCCTACTTTGTTCAAAGCTGCTACTTCTGCAGCTGTGTGTTTGGGAAGCTTCAATAAGTGGGACTCTGAATAGTGCAGATGGAAAACTGAGACTGAAGTAGGTCCAGTTTTCATCACAGCGCTAGAGTTTGGCTTTCAAGTGAAACTACATGCAAGTTTTGGTCCTGAAAATCTAAAAAATGCTGAGCAAAAAAAAACTTCTCTAGCCCATTGAAGGTTTTATTCCTCTCTATTTGCTTGGAGTTTTTAAAGGCCTCCAAAAGAGCCCATGCCTCAATGCTTCCAAAAATAGTATAGTGAAGGTGAAGGAATTTCAGGTAATTCATCACAACCCTCATTCTCTTCCTCTCCCCATCCCCACAGTAATTCTTTGCTATATTATTATGGTTCTCTCTACTTTCTTCAAAACCTTCCTCAGAGGAAAAATCTGGGGAAAAAATAGATTTCATAGCATGCCATGAAGGTTATTTCATTTACAGTACTTGATTCCATAGATAGAAGCAAATTCCGAGGTAGTGGCATTTCTGTGAGAAAACTTCAGCCATACACATCAGCTGTTGCACTAGTCCTTCTACAGACACAGTTCTCATATGCCTCAATTTATCAAATATCCAGCAGGAAGTTTTTGTGGGAAAGCACAATTTTGTCCATATAACAGATAACAAATTGCCCTGTCACTGAATTCATTATTCTTCAAGCTTACTCACTGACACCTAATCACCATCCCACCTAGGATGTGGTTATGAGTCATTTGGCTTTGATGTCCTCTGTAAAAAAAGCATTTACAACCCTTAACATTCATACGTTAAAAAATGTATGAAAATTTAAAAGACATGTTGAATGATGAGAAGTAATTTCTGAATGGTGATGACTGTATCTGAACTTGGAAAACATAATTTGTTCTACTTTTGAAATGAATCTGATAAAAATTTTATATTTTCACCTAATATTATTTTCAACACAAAATAGATTACTTCTAGTTATTGAAAAGGTACTTCTTCATGTACATCTCTTGCAAGATGAAGTAGAACTAATCAATTGAGTATAATAACAACAGAGAGAGATTTATCAGTTCACTTAACTCAGCTGGAAAGACTTGTGGTTAGGACAGAAAAGTTCAGAAAGAAAAGAAGTGTATTATGTCTATGCTTTGAACTAGATTAGAGCTGAAAATGCTTCTGCCAATATATTGACCTGTGAAGTGAGGCATCCAATCCACTGTGTGCATATTCAGATCTCAATTCATTATAACTGTATCACAAGGGTTTGCTGACTCCTACTGGAGCCAGCTGCAAAGCTATTTCCTCTGAAGAACTCCTTGGGACATGCAACTTTCTATGTTGTCTGAGACATTATTTCCCTCTTATGAAACTCATGAGAATCTTTCCGTTGTTATTAGTGAGAGTTTAATCAGCTCCTTAAATCAGGAGTGCAGTAGCTTTCTTCGAGCCTCAAAGTGAATTCTGCAAGTATAAAGTCAGCAGATCATTGCATAATCACTTTTAGATCATGTTACAACTTTGGATAGAGAACTCTGCATGTGGCTGCTTCAAGACTCATGATTCATGGGTGGAGTGGTATCAAGAGTTAAATCTCTTGTGAAATGGAGCAGTGGTAGAGTATGCTTCCTGGATCTCTGACCAGAGGTGACAGGGTCAGACCATAAATTACTAGATTGTCCTGGGTCCCAAGACTGGGTGACTGCATGCAAATTACTGTTAGGAATGGTCTTAAGTCTGTGATAGTTCCAAAATTGTACCTAGGTGTCATTTTAGAGACTACTCATATCAAAATATGACAGGAACTACTCTGTCAGCATAGAAATGCAGTGTCCAAATTGGTGCTCTCACACCTCTGCCCTTTCTCTGTTTAATTTATTAACAGAGATGCACACAAAGAGAGTTAGGACCTGTCTGTATGGGCAGCTGTGTGCAAAATCTCTGCCCCCATGTTAGGGTCTGAAAACCCCCACGGAGAGCAGGACGCTGTGTTAGCTGACACTGCAACACTGCCCACAGCACTGGATGCAGCACTGAACTAATGTGGCCACACTTCTCCTCCCTGGATCATTTCTGTCTAGTGTGGAGCTCAGACAAAGCAAGAACAGGATCACTTATCTTTCCTCACAAAGGGTACATGCATAAAGGCAGATGAATACAGTGTAAAATGTCTGTGCCTCTGATATTATTAGGAGTGGGGAGGTTTACACCTGAGGAAAGAGCCCACACAACTGAATAGATGTTTAGAGTTTGGTCACACCCAGCTCTGTTCAGTGGAGTTATTTCTGTTTGGTGCTGGTGTGAGTGAGATCAGGCATTAGCTTAGCACAGATCTAGGAACTGAGAGAAACATGTAATACTCTGGCAGAGACTAAGGGTCACCCTAAATTCTAATGGGGTATTAACAAACCAATAAGTGGCTGATTTATCATCATAAGCAGAGTTCATTTTTTTAAAAACAGCACTTTATTTAAATTTGATTAAAGGCCAAGAAGTTCTAGATTTAATCTTTATTCTCCTTAAGCTCCCATGACTGTTAAATGGCATTCTTGGACTAGTCATCTACTTAAGCTATTCAGGTGACTTGTTCCAAGATTGGTTGTGAATATGAATTAATTTCCTTGGAAAAGAGTAAATTAAAATTAAAAAAAAATTAAAAAGCAATATTTAATCTTTCAAAGAATCAAAGATTTGTCATATGTTTATTCCACCCAACATTTTTTGGAGTTAAAGAAATAATATCTATGCATATAAATGTGCTCAGGTGACTGTATTGTGACTCGGCTGGGGGATGCATTGATCTGCTGTAGGGTGTGTTTTCTACAAAAATTTATGCATTAAATTTCAGAGCATGATTTTGTATTAATTATAAAAGAGTGCACTCCACTCAAGTTCATTTCTTAGGCTGGGCACCTGAATTCCCTTAAAAGATGTTACTCTTTTTCCAGGCAAGTATGAGTCTGAAAATTGAAGGGAAAGCACACTTTCAAATTTTCTGTATTTTCTTAACAATTTCTTATTTAGGATTCAAGACAGAACAGTCTGAAATTCTCAGATCATGTATGCAACAGGCAGTTCTGCTTTTGCTGAGCCCAGGTCATACACAGCAACAGGGAAAACAAAAGTACTTAGTCCAAGTACTTTCATATACCTTTCAAAACTAGCAGGAGTAATGGTGGAGCCCTCATTAAAAAGGAAAAAATTAGTGTGGTCTAAAAACCAAGTAAAATCCTCAGTCAGAGTAAATTTACAGTGCTAAATGGAAGTCAGTAGCTGTCAATTAGAAGCACGTGATTCACCCTTTAATGTGGAAGAGAAGAATGGCACCACATGACTAGGTGAGTTTATGTGGTATAGAACTTCTCTTTCTTGAAATACAGAGAACTGGGTAAGAAATCTGGACCTTTGTGCAGTGTCATGATGCCTGATAATGGCCTGACATACCTTTAGCCAACTAAGTGACACTGGAGTGTTATGTAGAGACAGAACAAGTTAATTCAGAGTGGTGGCCCAAAATCGCTGCCTTTTAACCCTTCTTCCACTCACCAAGACAGATTATTCTGCCTTCTCTGAGTGTGTTTTGACTTCCTAACCAAATAAACTTTTGTTTAGCAAAAGCTTTAATGCTGCTAGACTTTACTGTCACCTATTGGCATTTTATAGGAGTGTCATCACCTGCAGCCAAGGTGGAGCTTTGTTTGATGTTCAGAAGAAGACCCAAAGGCACCAAGACAAAATGTCTTGCTTCTGCTTCTGTCCTGAGGATAATTTCCCAAACGTTCTTGAGGGAGCAGTTAACTTTAGGAGGTGGTTCCAAAGAATTACAACTGTGCAGTAGATTTAAGAACCACATACAGAATCAAAGTGTTTGAATGTCCCATAATAAATATAAAGAAAAAACTCTTATAAAATTATGTGGGCATATAAATAGCCCTAGACTAAAGATTTTATTGTTAACTATATATCCATCCTAGATGGATTCCAAGCACTCACCAAAGCCTTATTATCACTCTCCTCTGCAACTGTAAGTGAAGAGAAAATATAGATTCATGAATTGAAATAAGGACTGTGAGTGATCACTCACCAAATACCATCATGGGCCAAGCAGACTCAATTTGTGGATATTAATTAAATTTATTACTAACAAAATCAGAGCAGGATAAGGAGAAGTAGAATGAATCTTAAGACCATCTTTCAACCCCCTTCCGTCCTGCCCAAGTTCTAGCTCTTTTCCTCCAGGAGGAGAGATGGGGAATGGGGGTTGTGGTCAGTTCATCACACTTTGTTTCTGCTGCTGCTCAGGGAGGGCAGTCCTTCCCATGAGAGACAGTTCTCCATTAAGTTCTCAAATGTGAGTCCATCTCATGAGTTCAAGAGTTGAGTTTAACTGTTCAGTCAAGTTCTCAACAGTTCTCCATGAACTACTGCAATGTGGATTTTTCCACAGGGTACAGTCCTTCAGGAACATGCTGCTCCAGTGTGGATCCCCCACAGGTTCACAAGTCCTACCAGAAAACCAGCTCCAGCATGGGCTCCTCTATCCGTGAGTCCTGCCAGGTCCCTGCCAGGAACCTGCTCCAGCATGGGTCTCCCATGGGTTCACAGCCCTTTCCAGCATCCACCTGCTCCTGCTGGGATCCTCCATGGGATGCAGATGAATTTCTGCACCCCTGTGGTCATCCGTGGGCTGCAGGGGAACCTCTGTTCCACTACCTAGAGCACCTCCTGTCCTTCTGTCTGCACTGATCTTGGTTTCTGCCAGGTTGTTCCTCTCACATGTTATCACTTCGCTCTTCTCTGGCCACAATTACTTATGTCACTAACTTATTTTTTTCCTAAATATGTTATCACAGAGCTGTTCCACCCTCACTGATAGGCTCAGCCTTGACCAGCAGCTCATCCACCTGGCATCAGCTCTGTCCGACATGGAGGAAACTTCTGCCAGCTTCTAACAGAAGCCAACCCTGTAACCCCCTGGTACCAAAACCTGGTTCTTGCAGGAAATAAAATGGCATATACAATATATGGCAATATACTATTGTATTATATAGGTGCATACATATATAATGATATGTACTATATAAAATTCAAATAAAAATATAATTGTTTGAAACATAATAATTATATTTAGAAGTGGTGCATTATGGCTGTTGTATACTTTTAGTCATCTTTTTCTCCTTTTGCAAATATGTAGCAGTCAGCATACCAAATTAAAACTAACCTTGTCTTGAAATTGATGAAGAGTTAATGTTTTTGCAGTATTTTTAGAAGATATTTGAGCCAACTAATGGGCTGATATTCACCATGTGTTTATGTCCACTTGTCCTTTGTGCTATTTTAAGCTTGAATGCAGTAATAAAAGAAATATGATGCCAGAATGAAACATAAGATTAAGACTATCTTTAGAATTCATTAATGTGAAAAAAGCTCAAATTAAAAATGCTGGACAGCTTTAGAGGGAAATTCTGCAAGATATTCAAGTCAATTTTAGTCAAGTCCATTAATTTCTCCATTAAAAATATTCTATGACATGCTCTGTGCCCAGTGCAGAAATCCTGCCAATCCACTAAGTGGTAATTTAGGGTCGGACCAGGGAATTATATGTTCTGATACCTATTTTAAAGACTGCTTATGCATCCTATATGAGAGAAAATGTATAATAACCTTCATAACTAAAGCTACAATCCAGGTCTTACCATTTGTTTTCCCCAGATGCTTGTACTCTCAGCCCAGTAAATACCAGTTTCTTTTTGCAAAGCAGAATTGCTGAAGCAGATGGTGGTCATGTTGCAAGTCAGCCAGGTACATTCACCATGTAGGTAGTGATGATGATGCCTTAGGTTTTAACTTTTATATTTTTCAGATTCTGTACTGCTAGTGTAATTCTGAAGTTTCCTGTAGCTCGTTAAGTGCTGNGTTGATGCCTCAGTGGATCCCAAGATGGAGGACAGGTCACAAGTTCTTCACCCTTTAATAGGTTTGGTTCATTTGCATATCAGCATAAATTCCCCAATTAAAACTTTAGCTAATGATGCAATTTCCCCAAGCTTTCACCCCTCTCCAAGATGAAGGTTTACATTTTTTGGGCCTAGGACAGTCTGGGTGTCCTTGACAGCGAGCTGGAGAGGCTTTGTTATGTCTATCTTAGCATGAGAGAGTGGCAGCTAATGAGCTACAAGAAACTTCAGAGTTACACTTGCAGTTCAGGATTTGAAAAAAACATAAAACCTAAGGCATCAGTAGAAAACAAAAATTTTTATCTTCTTCAGGCTGATGAACTATGAAACCCATAAAATATGAAACCCTCCCTAAAGAATAAAAATTAATCCCAAATGGATGGGTTAGCCAGTGATCCACTGAATACAAGGGTAAACTTCCTCACTGTCCCTTGCCAAAGCAGAGTACCTATGATGTCTTTTTTGGAAGGTAAAACTTAGAAATATAAGTACAAGAAGAGAGTGTGAACAATGATCTCTTGTTGGCCCCCTCTTTTCTGTACAACAGAGTTAGCTTTTGTGTTTATACCATAGTACATAATTAACCCTCTTATGAAATTCCATAAACACATTAGATTCAGCAGCTATTTCTATCTAAAGGTTGCAAAACAATGTCATCATGTAGATTCACTTTATCTATTACTTATTATCTACTTCATTTATATAGCAGAGCCTGAATCTCTACTTTACTTTATAAAGATAAGCACTTTTTCCTAGAATATTCTTCTTAGCCTCCAGGAAACTCAGACAGAGGGCTGTAGTCACCCCAAGAGTCTCTGACATTTCTTTTGATAACTCTGCTCCAATAAACTTGGTTATACTACAGTGCCTTAAATTGCACTACACATTTTTTAGGCACCTAATTAGTTTCTTTTACTTCTTAACATCAGGCTTTTTTGATGAGCTAGTAGTACCTAGTAAATTCCAGTACAGGGCCTGCTAGGACAGAGTGTAAATTAAGGATGTGCAGAACACCACAAAGTTGTTAGAAAAACACCTTTTTTGTCTTTCCTTCTCTTGGTGAGAGGTGAGAAGGAGAATCTCAAAATGAGCATGTAAGATTTTTCTTGTCTTATTTAATGAAAAGAACATGAACACACTTTGCTAGTTAGTGAAAGAACACCCCCGCATTGAGTCCATTAGTCAGCTGAATGTAGCATGTCAAGCACCTGAACCTCTTCTCTGCCAAGAATTTTTATCAAGCTATCTTTTGTCTATACAGCTTAATATCCTCAGCTCTGTGCAGAACCCTTCTCCTAGTGATTTATTTTTAAGAGGGCACTCATTCTTTGGTTGCTAAGGGTTATGATGTAGTTTTTTATAAGAAACAACACACTAAAAAATTCAAGTAGGGTAAAGTATTTGTTGCTGCACTAAAACTCAAACAAGAGAGAACATTTCACCACTGTTACCTTCAGATAGTTCTTTTCTCAAATTAAGCATTAGTTTCTCTACAGAGGGATTCCTGGAAACACCCAGCCATGCAGAATGCAAAGGTTCACTCTGCTCCAGCAGGAGGGACACAGCCCTGTAGCTGTGCTCTGGCTCTGCTCTAAGTGCCCTCCTGGCACCAGCCCCAGCAGTGCTGCACCAGCTGAGCTCTCAGGACTTGCCCTCATGGAAAACCCATTAGGTTTGCCATTCCCTATTCCATTCTTTCTCTGGGGACTGAACACATGACTTCTAGCGAGACAGTAGAAAGGGCAGAACCATGACCTTCTAGCTCTGTATTCACAGGACAAAGCTAATCTCAAACAGGTAGGAACCTGCCTTAGCCACCCAACAGAATAGAAAAAGCTTTTTTGAAAAACCTGGTCAGGCAACATTTTATTTCATCTGTGCATCCAGCTACGCACAGACGTATGTGTAAGATCACAGATCACCAAATATTCTGAGTTGAGAGGGACATACAGGTATCATCAAGTCCAGCTCTGAAGTGAATGGCCCATGTGGGGATTAAATCCACTACCTTGGTTTTATTAGCACTCTGCTCTAACCAACTGAGCTATTTTCAAAAATAATTTAAACTTTTACAGAGACATTTTTATTTTTGTATTCTGAGGAGCAACCAGTCTATGGTTCCTCATCTACCAGTGAGAGGTAACTCTGTTTGCGGGGGAAGATAAACACCTGTAAGAGTTTTTTGACAATGCCATGTCAAAATGCCATGGCTTATGACTGAGCTATAAGCTGAGGTGGTACAAAGAATTGCTTCAGCACATGTGTACAACTGCTGAGTGCAGTGCTTCAGAGCTCTCTGCTTTGTCTGCTCCATTGTGATGTACTAAAATGAAAAGCAGCCCGTCCCTCACAGCCATCTGCTGGCGAGCAGGATGATGAGTGGAAGTGCTCTGAAAAGTGCAATTATTGTTGCAACGTGCTGTGTTACAGTCCTGTTCTTTTAGTCTTGAATTTTAATTATTATCTGTACACACTTCCTGGGACATGCACACTTAACTTATGATTTTTATGCCTTTTGTTGTTTGAAGGAGAGCACCACATGAAATGAAAAGATGCTGTTTCCCCATTTGCAGTGGGGACAGAAGTGTTCCCCAGCCCACATTCTCATGATAAAGCACACCCTTGAAACCTCTTTCCTTCATGTGTTTTTAACAAAAACCTTCAAAGAAATGCCAGGACATTCAGATTCACTTTAAGTGTCTTTCAGGTCTTACATTATTGGCAACATCAGCTCTCTTGCAAAAATTGGAGGGCAATGGGAATGTTGGTTTTGACTTTAGATTCAGTAGTTTGTATTTTATTTTATTGCTGTCTCTCTTGTATTGTGTAAAGATTCATGTATGAATTTAGATCTAGTTCTAGTTAAAATTCACTAATAAGTTATATATTTATACTGATTGCTGTAAGTACCTCAAAGCATTCAGAATATTACACATATAAATTCTGTTATATTCAAATGAATATGTCAGCTTTGTCCATTCATAGTAAACAGTCATGGAATTTTTTTCAGGAGTTTAGTTTTGATTTGGTACACAGCAAGAAATCTTTGAGGTCTCCAGCCCATGGCAGCTTGGAAGGAATTTGTATATTTCCTAGGGGTTATGATGGGACCAGAAATTGCAGAGCTGCTTTATTCTTGTCCTGTGGTAGTTTGATTTATGACATGCAGTGGGGAGAGGATGGAGGCAGAAGAGGTGGCAGAAGAGGTGACAGAAGAGACAAGAAGGGGTCTATGGCTTGCTCTTGTGGTAAAGTAACATCTAAGTATGACAGAAAATTTGTAAATCTTCTCCTCAGTTACCTACATAGCGGGACATCTAGCTTTCCTCCAGTACATTAGATTTTTCAAATTAGTCACAGTGTAACTGCTTAGTGACATCTTGCTAACAGAGATAGTAACTCTAACAAATATTGTTTTAAATTCACCTCATTTGAGAACTAGGTTTTAGTCTATTCACATCAGCTTTGGTTCCTCCAAAGCACTTGGGAGGAACCAAATTGCAAAGGATGTGATGACAGGCAAACATTGACTCACAGAGTTCCCCCACAGCAGACTGAATATTGATCCAACCTCACTCTTGGTTTGCTACTGAGAACCAGGATTACCAGATAAATAAATGCTTGTCTATACACAAACATCTATCTATCCAGAGCTGGGCACAAATTGATACTGACTTAATGTAATAACGAAAAGAGAAAATTAAAAAGTAGACGTTACTCCCTAGCGATATTCATACATTTTCTACCCCTTCAGGGTTGGTGCAGCTTCACCTTAAGCACTGTGGGCAGTTCTGGGACAGAAAAATGGAGGTCCTTGATTGCATCCAGAGGAGGGTAACAAAGCCTGTGAAAGGGCTGGAAGGAATGTCCTGTGAGGAGCAGCTGCCAGCTCTTGGTTTGTCCAGTCTGGGGAAGAGGAGGCTGAGGAATGACCTCACTGCTCTCCCCGAGGAGGGGAGGTGGAGAGGGAGGTGCTGAGCTCTTATCCCTGGCATCCAGGGATGGGACAGGCAGGAATGGTTCTAAGCTGCATCAGAGAAGGTTTAGACTGGACATTGGGGAACATTTCTTTACCAAGAGGGTGGTCAAACACCAGAACAGGTTTCCTAGAGAGGTGGCCAATGTCACAAGCCGGTCAGTGTTTAAGAAGCATTTGGACAATGTCCTTAAGAAGATGCTTTGACTTTTGGTCATTCCTGGAGCATTCAGGCAGTTGGACTGGATGATTGTTGTAGGCCCCTTACATCCAAAATAGTCTATTCTATTTTTTTTTTTCTGAAGAGAAATGAAATGAATACAATGAATCACAGTTTGGACATTGGCAAAGATCTTGCACTGACAAACAATAAATATAATTCCGAATGAGAAAAATGAGTGATTGCTTTGTACATAGAGTTGAGCCTGAATCAATTAGATAGACCAAGAATAACTTTTGTTTTGAGACAAGATACAATAGGAATGCTAAACACAGTAATTGCCCATATTCCTGTAAGGCAGAATTTATGTGTTGCTGCTTAAGGCTATTGAGTGAAAATGGATATGGAGGGTCAGATTGATCTCCTGTAACTTTATTTCCCTGAAGTTAGATGTCTGGTCTGTTAGTCATTTGCATTACTTCTGTTTTCAGATTGTCAGAGAAGAAATAATGCTGGGCATCTGAATTCAACTCTCATGACTTGATGTGTACAAAACCCTGAGTAGGTTGAGAAAGAATTCTTACACAGATAACGGAGACAGAATTCTTACACAGATAATGCCTCCTCTTTGACTATATGGGAGCAGGTGAAGATAATCTACTTAATCTCAAATTGAATTTAAAATTAAGATGAATGCCCTTCTGAAATACTGCCCAGAAAAGCTTTGTATGAAATGTCTAATTCTTCACATCTCTTTCAGAGAGGTGTTAAAACATGTAGACATGGCAGACAATTTACTGATGTAATGACATCTTTCAAGGGACAAAAAATGTACCTTTTTAGTTTGGGTTCATGAACTAATTGGCTCAAAATCTTGCTATCCTGAGAAATAAAAAAAGATCTAAACCAAAACAAAGACTATGGACCAATACCAGCTCCCAATTACATCACCCTGCCATGGATAAAAGCAGGAGTTATTTTGGCTTCTCAGAGTTTGATGAGATCTGGAATGAGTCCATACCTGACCAGAATTTGTGTCAATTAAACTACTTGAGAATTGAGAGTTTTAGACATTTTCAATCTATATTTCTCAGCTATCTTCACATATTCACATATGCTTCTTTCTTAATGCAGCTGCTCATTTGATGATGTTAAATTTATAGATTTTGCAGATATTATTGCAGCTGGAATGGAAATTAGGCTTTTCCCCCATGCTCACACAAGAGTTTCATTTATGGTACAAATGAGTGAAGTTTAAATTGCTAAAAGTGATCTAAATAACTCACATATCTGATCCAACCCCAGCTCACCAAACACAAAGCTGACACAGATATAGTACTATTGCAGAAGTTTGGCAATGCAAAGTAAGATTTTAGATTTCAAGGTGGCAGGTAGTACTCTACATGTTCTTTAAAACACACTGTAATCAGGCAGTAGTGACATTGAAAATTTAGCAATTATTCCCTCTTGTAGCATCCCTGTAGGTTTCAGTGATTCTCTTCACTCAGCCACCTAGTTTTTATCATTAATGGAATGAATTAATTATCAGTTTGATCAAGTTTTTCACATCATAAACCTGGGGGACTGTCAATCTCCTTCTTAAGAAAAGTAATCATAATTAAGAAATTGAACTATTTTAATAAGTAAAATAATAATTTAGAAGTTGTGGTTCAGCTCTGGAAATGAATTAATTTAAGTAATTTCTTCATCATCACTGCATGATGATAATTCATGTCAATTCTTTGCATATGAAAAAAGAATGCATTCATTCAGGTTCCAGAAAATTTAACTTAGCAAAATACATGACTTACAGTCAGAAATTTTCATGGCAAACTTAACTGAGTTATAGCTGTTTCATTGCCCCTGGCTAGGATGTTCAATTTCAGTTTAAATTCTCTCCATACAGGGAGAACTAGATGTCTGATACTGAAAAAAAAATCCATATTAAAAAACGTGTGACCCTTAGGGTTCACATATCTAAGAAAATATAACAACATTGATTTAAAAAAATTAATAATAAGAACAACAACAAATCATTATCGGGAAAAAAAATTGTTTTTATGTGATGGACTCTGCTCTGGACATGGCCTGGGGATTTTCCTGGATACAGTTTGTTTTCATTTGCTTATGTTCTTTGTTACAGTGAATCACATAAAGCACATAGATCTCTGACATTAGCAGGATGAACTATAATGGGAACAGTATGTGAATCTTCTGGAGCAGCTAAACATTAATAGCCTTGCTCTGGAAGGAGAAAGAATTTGCAGGAAAGAGGTCCATCATTTATTTGCCCCTTCTGTACCTAATAGCCAGTGAGAAATTAATTGTGCATCATATTAAAATCAGTGTGGATGAGAGATTACAAATCTCCATTTAAAAATTATTTAATTATCAAAATATCTTAAAGGAAAATTTCATATGTATGTTTATTTTTGTAGGCCAATCTAGGTGATAGGCCATGGCTTTTAAAATATCAGCATAACATTTAATACACAGTAATCAGTTGCATGCAGCATAAGGAAGTAGTCCTGGCCAGCTGAGATATTACAACACCAATCCAGGAGAAGACTAAAACTCCAGAAGTTTTTAAATTGCCTTAACACCATGTAATTCAGTACTGACTTAACTTTGAGAATGCAGCTACTGCTCTGGAAATGCTTAGTATTTGCATAACAAACATTTTTGCACACACAAAGCTTCAATTTAAGGATTCTCAAAACAAAAAATTGTTATTTATGGCAGGACTTAAGCTGGTTCTAAAACTAAATTCGGCTCACTAGCTGAAGATTCCATGGATCCCTGCACCTCTGAAGCCAAATTTTTCCCTTCCTCTAAAGCAGCCCTTAAAGTGGGAAACACTCTGTATTAGAGGGGATTTTTTTTTTTTGGTTGGTAAATCTTGCATACTCCGGAAAAGCAGACAGAAATAGAATATTTAGGAATTTAGGGAGAGTTGGATTAGCATTATGCCCCCACCTATAAATTGGGAACAGCTACGGATTCAACTTTAATGATTCTGGAAGAGAAACAGAATATTTTGGTTCTAACATTTTAAATTTAACTTTTTTGTTAGATTTATTAGGTGTTATGGCAGGGAAAAGAGGTGATTGAACAATGCATTTTTTTCCCCCTGTGGTTCAATTCAATGATTAGGGCACATAATTTCCAAATTTCAAATTATTTAGTAAAAGCTACAAATCCTTTAACAATATAACCTTTCTAATAACATTTCCTCTACCCCAGCAAATAAAACAAATCCAACAGTTCATCCTTCCAATTTCATAAATATGTTAATAAGAACTGCAATTAAGCTGGATTTAAATTATGGAATTGCAACATGATACTGAATATCTGTGGGGATTTTTTGATACTTTGCTGGTTGACTGGGACAGAATTAAATTTTTTCATAGTACCTTGTACAGGCCAATATTTGGGATGTGTGATGAAAACAGGGATGATATCACAGGGATATTTTATTTGTTTCTTCCTGAGTAGTGCTTACACATAATCAAGATCTTTTCTGCTCCCCAAACTGATCCATCAGCGAGGAGGCTGGGAGTGTGCAAAACCTGGGAGGAAAACAATCTTAATTAATATTGAGTAAACATGATCATAAAGATAGATACAAAATCATGATTTTATTGTTTCATGGATGTGTAGCTTAGAAGGATTACTCCTCAAAATTAACTTTTTAATAGTTTCAGCTAAAGGAACTGTACTGGAAGAGTTAACAGAATATATCTCTTTAAAATGGACTAGTTTTTTAAGACAGTAAAGATCACTCTCAATATGCCAATGAGCACCACCTGCAGCCATTTAAGATTTTTGGTCAAAATTCATGAAGAAATTGGAGTCTAAATACTCAGATTGGAGACTTATTTCCTTATTTCTTATATTGTGAATTCTACATGCAGATTCTCTCTTCATGGAAGACTTATAACATCTGAGTGCTACTTGGTGATGAAAAGGAAGCATTTTACTGATATACACTTAGATAAGGAAGGAAATCAATTTAAACTTTCCTCAGAGGAAAAAAAAAGGAAATACAGGAAATCATTCTTGCCTCCTGACTACCAAAAAGGGTCCTGGGAAACCAACTTGAATGCTAAATATAACCTTGATTAATTATCCAGTAGCTCGATTTTCCAGTAATGGGTTGTACAGCATTGTCCTGGAGTTACCAAAATAACACATTTTCCATAATCCATCATGGGGAAGTTTTAAGGTAAACACAATATTTGCAGTTCCTGTGTTTTGCAACATTCCAAGCGAACGTCAGAGATCTGCCAATCAAATCCTTGCTGAAACACTTGGGAAAGCAAAACCTCTAATGGCAATGCCTTTCACTGCTGCATACAGAAATGCCAGCTTAGCAGACAAGAGACCTTGTAGTCATTATCCCACACGTCATTCAAGAAAAATAAGAAAAAGAATGGATAAAGTGAAGTATTTCAATGCCATTGCCTGTATTTATGTTTGTTGGCTTTGACATTCTGTCATACTTCAGGTTTTTATAGCACACTTGTCCTCCACACAGTGCTTCATATATGAGGTGAAGAACAGTATTCCATTGTTGCAGTAAGAGGAGGGAAAGGACAGAGAAGTGATTTGCTTAAGACTATTTCTCACATCACAAGAAGTGAGAAGTGTCCCTATTTTTCCCAAACGCTAATCTTTAACGAGTCTTTCCCACTGTAAAACACAACTCACTCTGCTCTTCTACTCCATCACTCAATTGATCCTTCTGAAGCCAAATGTAAGACCCTTATTGCCTTTTTTGAAAAAAAAACCAACCCAAAAATCCCAAACAAAAAAAACCCCAACCAACTAACCAATCAATAAAACAAGCAAAAAAACCCAAGCAAACCCCCAGATCCTTTGTATCTTTCTCATGTTGCTACCTGGCTTCATCTTTGAATTTTTTTAGCTTTTTTCTTCTTTTTGAAGTTTATGAGACTTTTAAAAATAAATAATTTTTTTCTTCACAACACTATACTGAAAAAATTGCTTAGCTTAATTTTACAATGAAGAATTCTGTAGAATTCTGATTATTTTCTTAGGATCTAACAAGATTTAGCAAAACAGAGAACTGAAGTAAAACTCACCAGTCATGACCACTGAAACAAATTTTGTAATAAATTTCACTTCAGTTAGCAGAGCTCTTTCTTTATTTTTTTTTTTTTAATAGAAGTTTGGAATTTGCATGCTGGGTCAAAGACTACTGGATTTCAAAATTATTATTATTATTTATTTACCATTTAAATGTCTGGAAGACATCCAGAAACTCATAAGTCTTGGGACCACAGGTTGAAACTACTGAATTCACTTCATGACATTCTTGACCAATGACCTTCCCCAAAATAAAAACATTCTTTCAAGTCTTTTCTATGACGCAGACTGCCTTAGATGGTGCTGAAAATATGCAACTGGTAGATTGTATTGGCATTGGTAAATAAAAATACTCTTCTTGGCAGTGCCCAAACTTATGTCAAATGCTGATGGTTCCTGACTGCAGTTAGGGAGGTTCAGATTTGATATCAGGAAAAGATTTTTCACTGGGAGGCTTGTGCAGTCCTGGAAAAGTTTTCCCATAGAATCTGTGGAGTCTTAATCCATGGAAGATTTTCAAGATTCAGCTAAGCAGAGCTGAAGCTGACCTGCGCTAGTGTTGAATGGTTCTGCCTCAAGTGGGAGGCTGAGCTATAAGGCCTCTATTTCTGTGATTCCACTCCAGATCATTTATTTTATAGCTACTTGTATTTGATTTCCATTAAAATGTCTGAAAAGTCTTTGTTCTATAAAGAAGCAATAATTGGGCATCTGCAGTTCAGAGTCTTACAATATGAGCCAAATTAGTGTTCCTCAAAAAGTGAGCAATCGATTTCAGCATTCTTAAAAGAAAAGTGAGGAATTTCACTGAAAATATGAACCTTAAATACTAAAAAATAACAGACTTTGATTTGGACACAAATCTACTTAAAATCTGCATTATAGTTCATACTGATTTCACTGAAGGCATGCATTGCTCACGCAGGTCACAGGATTTGCCCTCTGAGCGCACTGGGGAAGTATATTTAGTAATTAGCTGAGAATGGAGCTGTGCTATCTGATGAATCTCTGATGGACTGGGGACACAGAACAAAAGCCTCCCAATGGAGCAGGCAGAAGTGAGGAGTGTATGCAGTGCTCACCCAGCCAGACAGGGTTAGACTGAAGTTTTGCTTTTCCCAAAGGCATAAAAACACTCATCCATTTGTTTTAAGAGGTAACTGTATTTTTTGATCCTTGAATATGTTGAAACTGTAATTCTGGAAGTGAAGAAATAGCATATAATTATATGAATTTTCACATGATTTTTTGCATTTTATCAAATTCCACTGGTGGCCCAATTATATCCATCCAGATTCTATCAGCAATGTCTCTTAATTAATTCAGTCTACCACCTGTTCCCATAAAACTCTATCAGGCAGGGTTTATTTATGGGAACATAGCTAAACAGTAATGTTTGCTGGTCACTGGCACCTCAATTACTTTTCAAAATGTTCTTGAAGCGGGTTTGATTATCTGGCAAGCACCAGATAAGCCATTCTTACTTAGCAGACATAAATAGCAGTTAAATTTAAGTTCCCTAAGTCACACAGCATAATATTTAACAAACAAACCAACCCTTTTGGTCCAGGCCAAATAGTGATTTAAAGAATTTCAGCATCCAACTTTAATTTTCCTTTCTTGCCGTGAAATGAATTGCAAAGTTGCCTGCAGAATTAGAACTGAATTGCAGTTCAGCTCGTCACACTGGGTGAAAACTGACCACCTGAAAGTCCTATGCAAAAGGCCAGGAAACACCTACCAGCTGTAGGTGAACACTGAGGACAAGGATGTGTCTGCACTGCAGTCCAACCTCATGCCCAGGTGTTTGAGGTATGCCCTAAGGTAAAAAAAACAAATCTGAGACTGTTACCAACATTATGACAAATTAAATTCTCTATAGCAAAATAAATTCTTAGCTATTACCTAATTAGTGAAAGTTTATGGCTTCAGTTGTATAGATAATGTGGGCATGAAACTCTATTTAATTATATTATGCCACATTTGCAGCAGCACTGGTGTCAAAGAATTCAAAATTTGGTTTTTTTGAAAGCAAGTCACTGAAGTCTGAAACAGAGAGAAATGGAGGCTTTCATGCACATAAAATCCTCATTTGTGTTCTCTGAAAACAGAGTCCCAGAGCCACATGAAATCAATTGACCTCCAGATTACAATACATTTAACCCTGGTGTTTCTGATTCTATTGTGTGCTTAATATCAAACAATCTCATTTATCTTTAACCACCTAACAGGGAGGAAAAAAAAAAAGTGTGCTGAGATTGAGGGTAGGTGCTGAAGGACAGAAGCCTCAGTGAGACTACAGATGTGCACTTTCAGTCTTGTCCATTGAGTTAAGGTAAAACATTAAAGAGGCTTTTCCAAGCTTTGTGCTTTCCTTTGGGTCTCTAGTTCACTCCTTGGGCTCCCTCTGTCCTTGGGATTTGGATCTTTTTCTGATCATTATTGAACAAAGATTGTATTTAGGAGCAGCTCTAGAAGTGATGCTCAGAGACTCATCTTCTGTGCTACATTTATACAGCTGAACATGCTTCCCTAAGTACTGAGTACTTTATCACTAGATGGTGATAAAATAATTAGGAGGATCTGGGAAATATGGTAGGAAATCAGAACTCCCAGGCCTTAACTGAGAAACCTAAGGTCTGGTCCTACACACTGGTTTACTTTCATTATCTCTCTTCACACCTCTGATAATTTTGGGAAGATATGTTTGAAGTTACTCTCCTGTCAAGATGAGAAGGTCTGGGCTTCCCCCTCTGTCTCTTTGGAAATTTAGACTATTACATATTTTGTATTTGACTTTTGTAGACAAGATTGATCATCTCTATTTAATCTCTATTAGAAATAATCTCTATCTCTACCTCTATTATCTGCCTATTGATAATTGCTGAGATATAAGATGGTTCTGTTAAAGTCAGTTAAATGTCACAAAACTGCTTTGCAAGGTTTAGGTAAGCTCTGGAAGTGCTGAAAGAGGTTTTTTTTTATCTACTTCTAAATTTAGGCAGATGCTTAGAAGAGTTTTTGTAGAGTGTGGTTTTGGACTTGAGCTCCCTAAGCATTGCTTCAGATACTGAGTTTGCTTTTATCCTTTTTAGACCCAAGTTTGCTTTTATCCTCTGCCCAAGTGTCCTGGCCAGGGTGGTTCAAGAAAGCCTGAGGTGTGTGTGTAGCCTGTACACAGGCAGAGCTGGCAGGTCAGCCCAGGCAGGGTGGGCAGAGCACAGGGGCTCAGTGCTCTGCTCCTGCCTGACCCACAGCAGCTCTGAATTCAGCAGCCCTTGAGTACCACTCAGTCTTCAACCCTACATCATTTTGGCTTTCTGAATAAACACAGGCTTTTATTCTTTATTGAGGTAACGTCAACTGCTCAATCACCTGGCTGAGCCTCTTACTCTAGGGATTAGTAAATACCTTATATGACACTTTATCAAATATTTCTTGTGATAATGGAAAGCTAAAAGTGAGCAGGGAAATTAATAGTGAAGTAATTACACAGCTTTTTCTGGGAATAATAATTTTGCAATAGGCAGAGAGTTGCTCCTAAGGGTGTGTTTTTTATTCACATTTGATAACTTTTTCTCATCCTGATACTTGAATTTACTACAGGACTGCCAGGACAGATTCAGGCAGAAAAGTCTTGAAAAAAAAGATATTAGAACAGGCTATTGTTGTTAAGGAGGAAAGGTTTTACTTTAACAAACTCACAAAGTAAACACATAAGAAAACTTTCTTAATAAGGAACTATTTTTAAAGTGCCTAATAACATAGTAAAAGTGGTTTAATAAAACTGCTCAGACAGATTTGACATTTATGGGGCTTTTCTGTGGAGTGATATATAAATAACAGTCTGAACTAAGATTGTGAACCAAATTCATTTGCACTTCTTTGCACCTGCAACATAGCCACGTGAAAGAACACATAAAAATAGATGATCTCTTTCACTTTATTAAGAAAAAGAAATTAAATACTAATTTCTTCCACAGGCCTAGTGCTTAAATCCACACCAGGGAAACAAACTAGTATATTACTATATAAAATATATCTTTAAATGTTCTGAGCATCCATAACACTTACATTTTAAAATGTGAGAAGTGCAAGGTTCATGGGGTTGAACTGATGTTTGGACATTCAGACTGTCTGGGAGCTGTTCAGCATCATTTCATGGGGCTTTCCATCTGCAAAGACCTCAGAGTGCTTTCTGAAATGTGAAGCTGATGCAACTTCCACCCCTTCACCAAGGGACCCCTCTCAGCCTTGAGAGCTGAACTGCAGTTGTCTCAGAGGGATTCCAGGAGGGAACAGTAACACAGTGGACCAGAAGGACATTTGGGAATGGAAAGTGGCCAAGAGCATCAAGACACCACTTGGAGGGCTGAAAGGTCTCAAATGTCTCAGCAGAGCATAACAGACCTTGGTATGCTGAAGTAGCACCAGCACTAAAACCAGTCCTGTGTCCTACATCTCGGCAAGATAAACCTGCCAGAAATAGATCATTAATTCTTTCATCCCTATGAGAAGCACTCTGATTTTCCACGGCGTGAAGTGAGACCTGCATCAGGGTGTACCATTCAGCAATGCCTTTCGTCCTCATCACACCAAAACTGCCTGCAAAGCCCCCATGCAATGTGCTGGATGGAAATGAACCACCCCAACGCCTTAAAGGGTTCCCTTTTAACCTCCTGTCCACAATAAAATTTACCACAAAAGATGTTTTATGCAGTTCCTAACTAGGTCAGTTATTTCTGGTTTTCAGCCTGTGTGTTTGGATCTATATTTTCCTTTGGCTTAATACAAGATAGTCACAAATTTTAGTAATGGAACTGCATTTTCTCATTTAAACTATCATGACTGTTATAGTTACATGCCTTAGAATCCCATGGCCGGGATATGGTGTGCTTTATATTAAAGAATATATAACTGTCCTAATTAGAAAATAATAAAAAAAATTCTAATATTAATTCTCCTGCAGACTCATAAATACTATCAAACATGCTTTTCATATATCTGAGCTTCTCACAACCTATATATATATTGAATCAGCTGAAACCAAAACACATCTCCGTATGATCTAAATAATAAAAAATTACAAATATCGAATATATATTTCTTTAACTGGCAAATTTTTATTACCCTTTTCTTAACAGTTTAAAATACAAGAAATTTTGCATGAATATTCATACAAATCTATTGATTACTTTAAACTACAATTGTAATTTCTTAGCTGAGGAACTGGCTCATTTGGACCAAGTATGACTTCAGTTTTTTAATTTCTTAATTCTCTTCACATATTTAGCAAACAAGTGAATTGCAGACAGATTCTCTATTTTGCTTTGGAATTTAAAGTAGCATGCTAGCAGGACTTGAGAACAGATAGTGTGTTAAGATTTGGTGATACATTTCTTATCCATTGCAATTACATTTAAAAGAGGGAGCAGTTGCAAAGAATAACCATGGGAACCTCATCTGATTTACCAAGTGCAAGGTGCTGTGCTGGGGTCAAGGCAAGAAAGATGAGAGACTCTTCACAAGGGCATGTAATGACAGGACAAGGGGGGATGGCTTCAAACTGGAAGAGAGTAGGTTTAAATTAGACATTAGGAAAAAATTCTTCCCTGTGAGGGTGGTGAGGCCCTGGGGCAGGTTTCCCAGAGAAGCTGTGGATGCCCCTTCCCAGAAGGGTTCAAAGCCAGGCTGGATGGGGCTCTGAGCAACCTGGGATAAGTGAAGGTGTGCCTGCCCATGGCAATGGGGTTGGAACCAGGTGATCTTTAAGGTTCCTTCCAACCCAAACTGTGCTAAAATTCTATCAATGCTCACGAGGAAGGAGAAGCAGAGCTCAAGCTCTAGAATTCATTGACTTACTGATCAAGAAAGGAAATTGGTAATAAAGAATATTTTTTTCAGAACAGAGATACCTAAAGTACATGACAATTCAGTTGGAGGAATGCATTTAACATGAGATTAAACATTATAGAAGAATTTTAATAGCATGACATTGATGTGAGAAACAAAAAATATTCCTTGAAGCTCTTCAATGTTTTAGTGTTATTTAGTAGTTAGAATAAACATTTTCCAGACAACAGGATTTATTGCTCATTCTAAATGACTGTAACTTATTAGGACCTTCATTTATTGCAGATAACTCCAGTAGGATTATTATGGTTACTAGAGGAGATACCTGAGTTCACAAGGCTTGTGGGTGCAGCTCCCTGGTTTTTGCAGTGATTTACTGTGGGGAGACAAAAGTGTGTCCCACTTATAGAAGGTGATAAGTTCCCATGGATTTTTTGATTGGTGACTGTATAGGCCTTTTTTAACATAAAAGGAGCATTAAGAAAAGCCATGGTCAGATATAAACTCTTATTGAATGTGAAATTAACAATTTAATGAATTCACTGAATGCAGAGAAAGAATCATACAAATGTAATTTAGTGTTGTCATTCACACACTTATGATTTCATTACTGTGTGTCAACTCTTTCTGAAAAATTTCTATCATCACTAAAGGCAGAGCTTTTCTCAATTATTCTTGAATTAATTTTCAAAAAAGTGTCAGTGGAGATCAGTATGTTTGCCAGGAAAATGTTGCTGTTCCCTGAGAATGTTTTAGAAACAAAATATTTTTGCTGTTATCTGCATTTGTCCTGTTGCTACTCAGTAGAAACTTTTCAAGTGTCTTTCAAAATACTCTCCAATCATGTCTCAATGTGTGAGGAGAAAATGCAACAACAACAACATTCTTTTGCCTTTATTTAGTTCTTCACTCTACAATTTTCCAAGAGATTGAAACTTAAAAAAAAATGGGAAAATGTTCACATCAAGGCAGAGGAAAATCACGACTGCATTAGTGTTATGATACAGATCCCAAAAGCAAAGTAACAGTGGAGGGAAAAAGATAAGAAAAAGATAATTTAAAAGTATGAACTTCTTCTTGAACAACCTTCATTTTTTAATGGGTTGTTAGAATTTGTTGCTGTGATTCATTTTTGATTAGTTCTTTGGAAAATCTTTTTCTTAACAACAACAACAGCAAAAAGGTAGTATAGTGGATACTTTATGAAAGACATTCTTCATCCTTTAGGAGGTCAAAAATTCATTATTTAAAATGCTACTGATATATCTGTCAACAAAGCTAGAGGACACACCTCCCCATCATTTTCAGTGTTTAGGAAACTCTCTGGAGTGCCAAGAGATCTATCCTCACCTGATATCAGAAAGTCAGAATTAAAAGACAAGATGTGGAACATTTTAGAATGGGCCTAAGTAGAGAAAAGACGTACTGCCATATAAATTGTAGGGAAACAAAGGACACTAGTTTGCTATTTGATATAATATTTTTCATCTGTATTGGAATTTTGAAGACTGAAACTGCTTATCCTGGTGATGCCTTAGGTTTTAACTTTTATATGTTTCAAATCCTGTACTGCTAGTGTAACTCTGAAGTTTCCTGTAGCTTGTTAAATGCTGTTCTCTGTGTGAAGGTAAACATAACAAAACCTCTAACTTGCCCTTCAAGGACACCTAGAAACAAGAACTGTAAACCATCATCTTGGGAAGAGGGGGGCAGGTTTGGGGGAAATCACATCATTGGCTGGGTTCTGGTTGGTGAATTGATGTTGATATAAAAGTCTGAAGCACTCATGACCCGGGGATGTCCATTTTTGAGATCCACTGAGGCAGGACCTCTGGTCCCTGAAGTGTGCACCTGAAGGCCTTTCAAATGAATTCCACCTTTATTCCTTTATTCCTGTCTGGTCTCTGTTTCTAGGTAGCCTTTTAAGGCATCACTGGGTTTAGTTGCGAAGATTGCAAATTAAAAGGGAAAAATGGACACAGATTAAATAGCATGGCTCTACAGATTTTATTTGGTTTTTTTTTGCCTCTTCATATTTAATGATTGATGATATTGTCTGATAGTAAGTGAAGGCTTACTAATGATGTTAAAGTATATGAAATCAAGAAAACCTGCACTCAAACCTCCTAAAACTAGCACTACCAATTTATCAACCTCATATTTAATCTACTCCAGTGGAACAACAGCTTGACAATGTGGAAAATATCTCAAAAATAGCCCATTATGGAATTTCTTAATCTACTAATTCAGTACAGCCATGAAATCTTGAACATCATCATAAATTATACTGACACACAACAGAATGTTGTTTGCCTTTTGAAGCCACATTGTAGATGTTGAATTCAGACATTTAAGAGTTTATCAGTAGTATGTTTAACATGTGCATCATTATTGTACTGATTTAAAAAACCCTTTAAAACAAACTGCAGTTATATTCCTTCCTTAATTACCCCAATTTCTCAGTCCTCTATGGTCTGTGGGTAGCTGTGACCTGAGCTGGAATTTGTGCTGACAGGAGACTTTGTCTCCCAGCTGTCACTGTGGTCGTTTTGTGAGGTTCTTGTGCTGAAGGATGAAAGCCTGGAGCTAAAGCCTAAAGACTGGCTTTGGTTTCCTCCCCAGTTTTACAAGAAGTTTATTCCCCTGGATGTAGATCCCAGACTCTGTGAACAAAGCCAGCCTGATTTCCAGGCTCTGATGAAAGCTTTCTGTGTGAAAACCTGCAAGTTAAGTGTGAAATTCATCACACTGCAGGAATGCAGAGAGTTAAACTTCTCCTGTGCCACAAGTGTGCTCTAGTCCTTATTCTGTATTTATTCCCTTCCCTTCCCTTCCCTTCCCTTCCCTTCCCTTCCNTCTTCCTAAAAAATATTTTTCCCCATCTTTTTTGACTGAATTTAATTTAATCCCTCAATAGTTAACCGAGGTCCTGGTGCATGAGACCTCAGCAGTCAGTGAATAAACTTCATCTGCATGAGGTAAACAAGTCTGTCTGTTAGAGCAAAGATATAAATCTCAGTGGAAGACCC
>VZTN01023444.1:0-40351 GCA_013400515.1 Erpornis zantholeuca
GTCTGGATACTTAAATATAGTGTCTTCTGGTCTCTGAAAAAACCCAAGTGCATACAGTCTCATAGATAAATATATTAACAAAGCAAGTATGAGGATACCTGGATGACTTTGAAGTTGAATATTGTAATAAAATCAAGCTGGAGCTAGATGTACATTCATAATTATTCACACAATAATGTTACAAGTAACCAAACTACTGTATTTGTGTCCATGTGGAAAGGTAAAAAAATGTGAATTAAAGTTTGTGTAATTTTTCTTAAAATGTTCTAGGACTCAATTCAGCCCTATTTATTTGCTATCTAAACATAGAATAAGAGGTCGCTTCCAGGAACAGACATTTCCCCCTGCTATTCTATGACATTGAAATGCCATAATGATCTATTTCTGTAGCACAGTTTGCTAATAATTTCTAGATTGAGAGGAACTTGTGTGTTTCAACCTTGTGGAATCATTTAAGATTAATAGGTTATAGATGCACAATGATTTTATTTTATTTTGCAGTTGCATGAAACAAAAACATAGCCATTCAATTGGTATAGTCAGAAACCCACCAGAGTTTACTATCCAGAACGCTGGGCAACTTCTCTGCTTTTTATCTACAGATTTTCCTTTTTCTAGGAAAACAACTACCAGCAGTTTGGGTTTCCATTAGCACTTCTCCCCAGATTTCTAGGAAATCAAGGTGTCTTTAAATTGATGAACATATTTTGGCTATACTGAAATTTCATAGTTCTCTCCTTCTTTGAAGATGTTTTTCTCTCTCCTTATTTTAAAAGAATCTTAGCACTTGTATAACTCATTGATGTGAGAGAAAAGAAACAGAACTACTGAAAGGCAGCATCTCACATAAGCAGCTGATGGGTCATTTTATCATGAATGGAATGTCATTTTATCTTAAAATTTGCCACAGTGATTTTCTAATATGACTATATCTTTCTCCCAAGAAGCACCTGATAATAGCAATTTAGTCTTGAATAGTGGCAGAGTGTCCTCTTTCTACCTAAAAGGACCCTTAGAATCACAAATTTAACTCAACCTCCCACCGTACCTCTCAAATTCTCCTTCAGTGGAATGCAGCACTTCAGTAGCTTAACTTCTTCGCTATCTCACACAAGCATGCTCAGTATTTTATAAGATATGCCCATAGCAGCCTCTTGCCCGATTCTTGCCTGATTTGCTGAGCGCCAAGAAGAGGCAGCTTGTGAAAGCTGCAGGTTAGAATGCCTTGCAAGAAAAAAGGCAAAGTGGGTACTTTTACCTTCCAACTACTGCTTTCAAAGGTGTCATCATTCAGGCTCGTCTGCACTTGCAGCATTTAAATGCAGCATCCTTTTTTTTTCTTGTTAAGCTAGGTATAATGAAGGATTCAGATGGAGAATTATACAACACTGCTCTCTTGCTATTTTAAATGTTAACAAGTCCAAAAAAAAGTAATCAAATACAAAAGATAGGGGTCTAATTTCTCTGGACATAACATGAACATCAGACCCATACCTTGCATTTTTTCTTTACTAGCTTACTGTGAAAATGGTTGTCAAGAAAAACTCAAAGTTTTGCTACGAAAGAATTTTGTCACTCTAGTTAGGCAGTAAAAATGACTTTTTTCCCCAGTTGGAGTCTCTGCTTGTTCAGAGTACCACTACCATTCCATATGCTTTCCCACTACATTTCAGAGACTACATTTTGGGAATTCTGTTTTCTTAGTTAATGCTTTATAAAGAGCTGTAAAACATGTCTGTATGCTCTGAACACCATTCTGTAAGCTTTGTCTTTTTTGCTGGCATAAAAAAATAAGGATTATTTGGTTGGGGAACTAGATCGTATTTTTATTTAAAAATATCTCCATTTGTTTTTTCTCTTTTTTTAAACATAGTTTGTAATAAAAATTTTGTGAAGTTATGTACCAAAGAAAAGATGAGAGGGAATATTTCAATTTGTCTCTCTGAAGACAAATTTTTAATGTTTAATGAGGCAGTTCAATAAAATATGTCTGTTATGAATGCAAATTTTTATTCATTACTTTCCATAGTTTGCTGTATTATTAAATCTCAAATGGATCAATATTGAACAAAAAACCTAAAACAAGTGATACAAAGGTGAAGTTTAATAAACATAGGGATTTTCTGCCTAACTAAGTAATTCTTTGTACTGTCTTAAAACACTAACAAGTCAACCAAACGTGATTTAGTTTCACAACACAGGAAGTACAATAGGCACTTCTAATAAAAATCATATTTATGAAAAACATTAATATTGTCTTCCAGATTATCTGAAATTATGAATACTCTCAAAAGAAATTCAGAAAAGTCTACTGTGTCCATTAATTTCTTAAGTAGAATTTACTGGGAATACTTTTCTCATCAGAGAATGATGGTTGGAAGGCACCTCAAGAGATCATCTAGTCTCACTTCTAAATGACCTCAGCACTAAAAATTTAACATGGGGTATTTAACTTTGCAGTTGACAATTAACACATATGGAAGTCTTTTACTGATTGAAAAATATTCTTATTTTCTTCTAATTTACAGAAAGAAGACTTTCATAAACCTTAAGACAGACCACAGAGATCTCAATGTAACTAAGTTTTTCATTCTGCAGAAGAAATAAGTTCAGATATAAATCTTGGCTCTTGAGCCAAATTTTAGGGGAAACTTTCATTGAAGGCAAAGAATAGGCATTTTGTTTCATCTCTTTCAGAAAAATTCATCAAGTACAAATAACATGTTAATTTTGTGTCACAGTAAAAACTGGAATATAAATATCTTCCAAAAAAATTAACTAAGCTTTCCTGTGCTTACTTCTCAGTGACCTAAAAAAACAGAAAAGACATAAATGTTCCTACAGGTTTTACAACTAGGTAAAGAAAAGTGGGGAAAATACCAGTAGCATCTGGAAGAGACAAACAAGAACTGCTGCTGAAACTAAACAATGTAATAGAGATAAAAAAATAATACCACTTAGCATGAGAACAGTTGCAGAGGGAAAGTAAATTTGAAAGTTCTTTAAATGATCATGTAAAAAACAGAAAAAATATTCATTGTGTGGCCTCCTTAGAAATTCATAGAACAACATCAAGAAGTTCAGTTATACTGTATATACTCCACAGCTAAATGTCAAAAAAGGGCTAATTGTGGAACCAATAAAAGTGACAGAGGTATCTCCATCATTTGACAAAAGGATGTATCCTGCGTAAGTAATAATAGAATTAGTCTTCCTGAAATTACAGACAATGAAAATCCTTTCAGAACCCAACAAATACAAACAAACCAGTAAGAGAAAAAAGAAAATAGAGATAAAAAATTTGTAATGAAAATATAATGTATACCTAAAACAGAATGCCTGCATGATAGGATATGAAAATTTAGGTTTATTCACACAACATGAGAGCTTTGTGGAATAGATGTTTTAATGATTACCCTCAAGTACAACCAGTAAAGTATTTAATTTATGAAATATATGCATCAATTCTCTATTTTACCAGTAAAACTTCATTCCACTTTGTTTTAAAACACAAAATACCATCCCAGACTATTCAAATCACCCTTTCAAAAACAGTAACTTGTATGATGTAGTTGTATAATAATACCAGATTCTGATTACCACTGAATTATGACCAACATTTCTTTAAGAATGCCCAATAATGAGAAGATGAAAAAAAGAAGACTTTCATAAATAGAAAACAAACAAAAAATAATTATATTATCTACTTTTGATTTTGAAGATAATATTGATCTCTTTTACACTATCTTTCCTCCTATGCAGAAAATAAAATGTTTCTAAAGGTGAAGGAAATGATCAATTAAAATGGCTTCCATTAAAGATAAAGGAAACCAAAGAAAGAGAAGGATGGAGTTACGCATTTTTGGAAACAGTTGGTAAAGGAAATGAATCACTCATTAAGACAGCCTGTGGTGTAATGGGAGATAATCTAGATAAAAGCTTAGATGATACTGAAATGAACTGCAACTTTAACAGTAAAGCTTTGGGCCACAATGAATTATCAAAGACAGTTGAAGAGGTTTTGTACAGAGCCACAATATTCTTACTGGAAGCTCTGTGCACTCACTGTAGTAATTCACGCAAACATGCATTGCTTTCATAGTCCTGGAGTTATGGTGTTCCTCACAGAAATACTGCCCTTTTGTCCTTATACAAATTTCTGTTAGCAATTCTTCTGTTAGAGGAAAGTTATGAACTAATTTCAACACCAGAGCAGTATTAAATAAAGAAAACTGACTGATAATGCCCTATCTCAAAGAATATCTGAACTATGTAACAGGGAAAACCAAAGACTGGTACTTTTTTGAACTTCAGTTCACTTTATAAGAAACTTGATAAATAAACATGTCTAAAATAATCTAGGACACTACTGTTCCTTTGTGTTTAATTCTTTGAATTGCATAGAATGCTCATGTAGAAATAAGAGAATGCCATAAAGTGTGCATTTGAATGAAGATACATGAATACATCTTGTTTCTAGAATGGACAGTACAATTTGCCAAAGAGCACGCAGTAACACATTCAATATTGACTCTTACAACCAGCCTGTGTGTGTGAACTGTTTTCTTACTATGTCACGAGTAATACACAGGTCGCATTTCATGTCGTTTTCTCATCTCTTCCTAACTCCAATAGATTTAACATACACTCAATGATGCCATGGTGTTATAACTTTGACAAACAGTATGTGGCATTTGCACTTGTTAAAATATTGTTGAATACCACAGGTTTTTTCCCTTACCCATTTCAGACATCTCTGGCACTGTAACAATGTACGGTCCATCTGTAAATTTTGGTGCGTTGTCGTTGATATCCTGCACTTTGATAATGAATTCCGATTCGGGCTCGAGTGGCTTGTTTGTCCGTCTGTCAATAGCTTGGGCATGAAGTACATAGTGTGTCTTCTGTTCTCGATCTAAGCTTTTGGTTGAGTGGATGTCTCCAGTTGTGTCATCAATAATAAATATAGTCCCTGCCCCCTCTCCAGTAAGAATGTATTTGACTGATCCATCACCTTTGTCGGAATTGGAATGCAGCTGTAGAATAAAAACACATAAAATGGTATATAATTAATTATCAAATTTCATTAACGGTTATTGCACATAAGATATAAAAACAGTAAGATTGATGTTAGGACCCTTTTACTTCATTTCCACCCTTCCCAATTCTTGCTGTAATTCCTCATATGCTCTTTCTGGCATTTTATTCAGGGTCATTTCCACCCAGCAAAGTCAATTACTTAAGCTGGGATTTCTTGGGTTCCATGTCCATTCTAGAAAACTTCTCTAAATCAAGAATATTCTAGTAACTGGAATGTTTTAGTCTTATGTGGTGCTGGTTCTAGTCCTTCTAGCAGTTGTCTTGCAGCGCTCATTGCTAGAAACCCTGTCCTAAGCACTAAACTGGATGCAGTCCCAGTGAGGAGTGTCCACTGCGGTGGTGGTGATTCAGTCCCACCGACATTTTCTTCTGTGGCCCCAAGGACAACATCATTTGCTGTGAAATGACACTTCATAGTGTGCCAGATGTGACAGATGCCTGTCCACATTACTCTATCCTACAATGAAACACAAGAAATTATTTTTTGGTTTTGTTTGTTTATTTTTAGCTAGAAAGTCATCTAACTTGCTTGTATTTACATTTTTTATAGTTAAATGATGAAGTTTGACAGACACTTTCTGTATTTCTATATTTTCATTGCTTATAACACTTTGTGTTATGAAATATACATTAAATATACTCCTTGAGTATATTTATATATATATCCTTCCTTGAATACAATAAAGATTTAATTTATTGGGGGATGGGGGAAAAGGAAAAGCCAGTAAGTAGATTGGTGTGTTAAAAGATAACATGAAATGGCTTCCCACTTCCTCACTATTCCTAACCTGCCTTTAAATAATTGCCTGTTTAGATTAAAAAATGAACATGTGTTGTTTAATAGGAAATTATTATTTTTATATAGACTCAGAAGGTTTGTGGGCTTGTTTTTTTGGGTTTTTTTGGTTTTGTTTTTGTTTTTGTTTTTTGGGTTTTTTTGTTTTGGTTTGGTTTTTTTTGTTGGGTTTTTGTTTTTTTTGGTTTTTTTTTTGTTCTTTGAAACAATTTTGAGAACAGAATGTATTTACTGAGGAGCACAGTAAGAACAAAATGATAATGCAGAAATGAACAGCCTCAGGTATTTTGCAGTTACACTGTGAAATCAGAAGACACTAATTTTTATCCTTATCTTACTGCGCTGAATATTTCTCAATATCTGCAGTGTGTCGTTACTAAGTATTGGTACAGAATCTGAGAAAGCAGAAAGAGAATGACAGAACTATTTTTAATTAATAGAATGCAAGATATTACTTTCCTGTTTTCATTCTCAGTTGAAAAACCATAGAGGGTTTGATAGAGAGAAAATAAGATCTGTGGGGTAGAAAACACCTTTTTTTTTACATAAAACACAAGCTAGTTATATCTTTGTTTTTCTGGATGCTTATCTTGTTTAAAACTATCTTCCTTATTATTTGTAAAAGGAGTAAGCACATGGAGCTTGACAACATTTTTCATCTTGTCTACTAAATTAATGAAATTATGGTGTTGCCCACAATTTATATTTTGTACTGTAGGGGGCTTGGAAAGGGGAAATCTAATAAATTGAAGTTTTTCAACTCATATAAATTTCAGCACAAATTCACTCAATGCACTATACACTTATCTGAGTCAAATGAAGATCTGACTGAATAACCCAAACAAAGCTGGTTCTATACTGTGGATCCTGATTTTTCTTTTTCTTAATGGAATAATGAAAGAAGCAGGGCCTGTTTGTTTGGCATATCTTTATAGGACAGCAGAACAGTCTAACACATTTCATTTACAGTAGTCTTTGGCAAATGTCTTGGTTTGAAACCTAAAACCCCAACAGCAAAATTAATTGCTTCTTATCCTTAGAATTACACTGTACTCTGTTAACAAAAGAATAATCCACTCAATGTAAAATGCCAGGAATCCAAACTTCCGATAAAGTCAAAATGTTCTTTGAAGTGATTTATTCCTAAAAACAAGACTAGTGGGTATTCTGGTATTCTAGCATAGGTTTACAGATACTATAATTTTTCAAACCTATTAGAATTGTAGGATCCTTTTGGGATAAAATGAGCCCTCAATACTGGTGTTTGCAAATGCTAACAGCAAAATGACAAATTTGATGAGTTTGTGATGCTGAGGAGCTCAAAACTAATCCAAACTGAAAAAGATCTAAAGGTTTTTCGTCCCACTTTTCTCCTTTTACCTCTGCAAGTGTATATGTAAAAGCATATTCAGGTATATCAAATAGAGATCCCAGCAAAAATCACTGCTTCCATAACGGGAGTTATAAACATATGAATCAATTAAAAAATTGCTTACATTGCTAGGTAAGAAATACACAGAATAAGGAACTGCTGTAGCATTCGAGAAGTAAGGTTCTCCAAAACCCCAAATACCATGCCATTCCAATACCATACTGCAGAAAGGCATGTTCACAAATTCACTGTGAGGGCATGAAGTGCATGGACCATTTTCAAAAATTAGTAACATTATCTACTTTTTTTATGGTGAAGAAACAACTATTTGCACTTGTCATCAGTGAAGAAAATATTATTTTGAGTCAGAGGGTTTTTGCATCTAAATGTGAGAAAAGTTCAGGAACACAAAATATACTCAGCTAATTTCATGGTCAACAAATTATATATTATTCCTGCTAAACATTCTGTTATGTTAATAAGCTTCAACTGAAAAGTACAGGCAGGAATATCCTCAGAAGAAAATTATCTCCATATTAATAATCACTGAAAGTCTTCCATTTACAACTGTGTCCTTAAACTGCAGTTGTAAGGCAACAACTGAAAACAAGTAAAAGCTGAAAGAAGTTCCTGCTTCCTTACTTCCTGATATTTCTTGTATTGTTTGAAATATAACACTTTGATTTATGCCTTTTAACTTCTAATGCTGAATTTTAAATTCACATAGGAGGATTTTGCATAGCAAAATGGTATTTCCTTTGTCAGTTGTTTATATTTCAGTTTTTCTGCAAAGTAAAGATTAAAGAACTGTTTGTCTTCTTTAATTCTTCCATCTCAGTACAAATTGGTCCAAGTAGAAAAATATCAAGACTTCTCTCAAACGCTTATTTGCAATATGCATTCTGCTGAGAGAGCCCCTGGGAATCCCTACTTAAGACAATGTTTACTAGATTAACAAGAGATTTATGTCCCTGAGCATGGTGCACTTCTCTCTTTTCCCTCTCTACTATGAAATTATCTTCACAAAAAGAGGTTTAGTCCACAAAAGCATTTCCAATTAGAATTAGTGTGATTCGCCTCTTGGGTTACAAATACGTGGTTTAGGAGAGTGTATTTCTGCAGCACTGCCTATAAAAGTGTCTCAAAGACATCAAGGGAGAGAATCTAGCTGGACAATAGTGGGCTTTCTCTCTGCTTGGGAATGCTATAACTATTCTCCTTCAGATTAATTTGACAGAGAGAAGGATGTCACTAAGCACTGCAAACGCAAGTCAAACCATGTTTTGTTCACCAGTTCAGACCCAACTCGTGTGACCTGGAGAAGTCATCTCAAAGCAGATCCCTACAAAGGGTGTGGCCATTTCATTTCGGTGTGATTCCATCACCTCTGCCAATGACTGCTGCACGAATATGTATATATGAGAGGATGAGACAGTCACACACTGTAGCATTGTGAATCAGTATTTTAGATAAACACAAAACTTGGTGTTGCTTTTTCCTTTCTCTGTCAGTCAGAGACAGAAAGATACAACATTTCATCAGATAACTTAAAGAGAAATACAAATGCACTGCAAACTGAAACATGATTACTCATAATGTTGAGATGAGTAATGAGCACTGAAAAGAGATGCAAGGGAAATATGCCAAACATTAGAACACAGCTCTCTGATATCTGTGTGAGGTTTTAACTATAATTATGAAAACATTACTGAAATTGTCTTTGAATAGATCTTAGTTTCCATGGCAGTCTGATGATTATATATTGATTTGTGATGTTGGCTGTTTAACTGTTACTTAATGACACTTTTTTCTCCCTTGCTTAATTTTTTCAACTTGCTTTCCTGAGCAATCTAACATTAGACCCCAAACACTATTTTAAAAATGCCTTGCAGACCAACAAATAGTTTGCCTAATTACCCACTAGAGACTAGTGCATCTTACACTTTACTGCTCATTCCTCCCTAGCCTTGCAGGGCCTCCCTCCCTCCCCATGTCTCAGGAGCTCACCATAGCACCCCAGGGGCAGCAGTCCTGCCCCAGTGATGCTGCAGCAGACTTGTCTCCAGCTCCCCACAGCCCTGCCCCGCCCAGCCTCACTCCAGCTCCATCTCCAGGGAGCTGCTTGATGCCTGGGCTGGGGCTGCCCCACTAACCCTGGGCTTCCTGCTCCGGACCGGGCCTCCTCATGGTCCATCTGGGGGAGCCTCCAGTGTCCCAGACCCAGGGAGCTTCCTCACACTGCTGATCCCTGAGAGCAACATCTCCAATTCCCCAACCTGCAGTCTTCACAGGCTTCTGAATTCCCTGTGGAAATACAGTTTCTGTTCTAAGTGATGGGCTGGCTTCTGCTAACATTACTGCTAGTTTGGTTATGCTTCCAACAATAACAGATCTATTTAATATTCTGAATCTGTCCACAACCAGAAGCTGCCAGAAAATATTCAGTTTTCATCCCCTGTTGGTCATTATTCCTGCCTTTATTTCTCTGAATTTTTTTAGGGAAAGAAGAAGCTGAAAATAATAGCCAATGGGCATATCTGGAATATCCCCTTTGTCAACTCAGTGGGCTACACTTCTTGACATATTTAATAACAAGTTGCATCCAGGAAGATTTATGATGGTTCTTCAATCTATAACTAGCCCATATCAGCAGTGTATGTCTGATTTTGCAGAACACTAACCAAGGTGTCCTTGTTTTGCTAAGACTTCAACATTTTTCTTCCATCCAAAGCTCATTTTCTTTTAGAGTTCCTGCAGAAACTGTAGAACGGCTACATTAATCAAAGGCATGATTTGCAGATACTTGCAAATATTTCAGTTAATGAGTTTTCTTTATGTCTTTATATCAATTTTGATACTATGAATCTTTAAATACTTTTTTTTGATGCACTAGCATATTAACTGCTGTAAAATGAATTCACAGATTGAAGGCTAATTGCCCAGCTAGTACAGTGTTGTTACTGTTTGTAACTGAAAAACGATCAAGTAGCTAAAGCCCAGTCACAACCCCAAATATCAGGGAGCTGCTGCTTAGTTACTGGCCTTACTCACTACCAATCAACTTCATACATCTGCATTGTTTTAGCTGATGCTTAACCACTTCACATATCCACACATTTAAACATACCTACTTGTCAAGCAACTGACCACAAATAGGCAGAAGCCACTGGACAACAGGAAAGATGCCCAATGGGAAAAAAAACACCAATAAGTACTACAAAACCAATCTAAAAATTGAGAAGAAAGCAAAGATGCTGCTTCTACTGGGAATGCAGAATGTTAGCAACTCACAGAGATCACCACACTCCCCTGCACTTGTCTCAGGAAAACAAGTGGCAACCAGGAAACCATGCATGCCCAGAAGAGAAAAAATAAGAGGGTGGTTAAGAGGGGCAATTGTAAAGTAGAAGATTTGTGTATGAGTGATTTAACTGTGTGGCTGCTTCCTCCTGTCTGCTTTAGTCAAACAATCTCCATTCTTGGTGTGTTGCATGGGTGGCTTTTTAAGTGGACTACTTATGATTTTTATAATATTTTTAATTGGACTACCAATAAAGTCTTGAGTCTGGATATATCTTGTTCCAGAAAAAAAAAATATTATGAGGATATTGCCTTGTAAGTACTAAATTCAAATCCACGGCTGATCTGAAAAAATCAAGAACTGTTGCACTAGCCTAATGAATTTAATCAGAGTAGAAGTGGTTATGTACACATACACTTAACGTATTTTAAAATAACTTCAGTTAGTTAAAAATTATTGTTGAAAAATAGTAAACAATAAAAATAATATGCACAGAATACCAAAAGCAAAACCTTAGTTCTGGTAATGACACTACCATTATGTTTGAATAAAATATGTGTTCTGTTCAGAGAGCATCATATTCTTTCAAGAAAAGCAGCAGAATCTCCTGTTCTTAATTCTGTTTTCATTGTCAATGAGTTTAACTTGACAAGTGGAGCCCAGAACAACACTACTGCAGCAAAGTCTACTAATGAGTGCCCAGCCCAAAGGAATGACAAAATTATGCCCAAACAACATGAGTTATGCGCTTTAGCAAAACATAGAGGAATGTATTATTTTGCTTTTTTTACACAGACCCGCTTATTGCCTCACTAAAAACATCAAAATGTAGAGAGATATATAAAGGATTAATGGTACAGCACTAAAATACTGAGTAAAAAGTATTTTAATAGTCCCTCTAATAGTAATTGCAGTAATACTGACTTCCTTTGATGTTTATGTAGACAAGACATTTCATTTAAAATAAATGTTACAGCAACATATTTGTAGTAAAAATGGCGCATAGTTTTTTTTCTGGATTGTACACACTGCAAAAGCAGAATCTAGCTGATACTACTGAAACATTCGTTGTGTCTATGCAGTAAAAACATCATCAGATTTGCCGCACACTTGCTTCCCTTGGTCTGAGCTATAATATATATTTTAATGAAAGACACTGCTCTGGGCAATGTCACACATTTTGATGGAATTTTCAGAGGGAATCATTAGCCCAGGAGATAACTGTACTATCCATAGCAGTGTCCACAAATTGACAAGAAGTTATTCCACACCCTTGTCAATGAGAGGAAGAAAATAGAAAACTGCAATTTCTCCCATCTGCTGAATGAGTTTTCTGCGATACAAGAAAAATAATTGGATTGCAATCATCCAGGAGAAACACAACTGAAACAGTATTAACTTCACAATATAACACTATAGCACACAAACATCTGTTCTTGTAAGATGTTCCCGTTTGCAGGCAGCTTCTCTGAAGTCTGCTCCTTTGCTGCAGCCATTAGGAAGACTGTAATGGCAGAAGTATGCAGTAAGCAATCACATCTGAAACAATATCAGGTGTACTAAAGCACCCACAAGTGGTCAACATTAGCTTCTATTTTCTTTCTATACAAAAGGACTCCAGGGAATGAAAAAGAAAAGAAAAAAGTAAAGAAAAAAGTAATTCTAAACCAATGCAATAAATGATTATATATAAAACTGTCATTTGGTTTTCAAAGAACACTGCATACTTCAAGAAAAACAGAATTCCAAGTTGTTCTTTCAGAATACTAGGTGTCCATTCTATGTGTCTTCTGTATGGAAGAAAAATAATTTCGCTCTGGAGAAGCTTTCATTTCAGACATCTTTCACTTGGGCAAATGCCGTGATGGGCATAGAAACTATACTTTTTTTCCAGCAAGTAGGATTTACATAGCATATGGGTTTTAAAGGTTTTTAAGAGTTTCACAGCCTTGAATAGAGACAAATTTACAGACAAATAAGAAAATTCATATTTGGTCTTCAGTTTTCAGCTTCTCTTCACAATTACTGTGACCAAATCTCACTTTACAATCAATAAATCCGTAATCATTGCGATAACTTAGATTCCTTGATCCATTCAGGAGGACCATAAATTTGACTGTTTCAATCCAAATGCCTTGATGATACACTGTTACTCAAATAAGCCCTCACCCCTCATCACCAACATTGTAAGAAGAATGTTTTGTTTCTGATCCTGTTACTAAATCATAATAAGGAGGGGATATGTCAGCTTAAAACACTTTTTAAAATCTCACCAGTCCTATAAAAGGGCACAAGAATAAAAGGGAAATAAAAGCTTTTCAGTTCACGAACTACTCTTGAACACAGCTCCTGCAAACCTCTCATTTACTCAGACCACCCAAACTCCGCTTGGTCTGTAAACGCTTCACCATTCAGCTACACAGTCACAGATGAATTACACCTCAAAGACGCCAAAAGCACTCCTAGGTACCGATATCATAACTTGCATTACCTGCCCAAGTAAGCCTGCTTTCATATGAAAGGATCTTTTCTTGGGACATTGAAAAGTTCAAGGTCAGAAAAACAGTAAGTGCATATGTTCTCTGAAAAGACCTGAGAGATCCAAGAGTTCAGGGCTTGGAAACTCACTGGTGCAGTGAAAAGCCATTCACTGAAAAACATTGCACATTTGTGACAACAATGGAGAAAAAGCGTGTGCAAAACCAGTCTGTTTCCACACACTGTTTCTGTAGACTTCCTACAGGTGCTTTCATGCTTTTGACTTTCATTTCTGGTGCTTGTTCGGTCAAGCTGCACTCATTTCACTCTTTTTTTTTTTTTTTTATGTGTACGAAGAGAACATCAAACACTTTTTTTTCTTTCCATTTCCAGTATAGAAGGCAAAAAGCGAACGCATCCCTTGTGATAGAATCTTCCAAAAAGAAAAAATATATATGTTTTACTGAACAGGAATGCCAGACTAAAGATTATTTTGGATTTTTCAAAATGTGAGAAACCTATTAATTCTCTAAAACCCTGATCAACAAATTCTGTATTATATGTGATCTCCGTACATAGAGCTTCTCCTGATATTGCAAGTGATAGAAATAGCTCACTGCAGCACATAAATATAAGTGTAATAGTACTCAAACTCTTTTTGAAAGTACCATTTGTTTGCTTGTTTGTTTGACAGTGCTACAGCTAATACTGTTTACTCTATGAAAGATCTGAAGACAGCACATTAATTTTTAAGCTCTGGGAAAAACAACTCTGCTGTGTACTCATGCGATATTCTAAATTACTTCTTTTTACTTTTCTCTTCCTAAGAAATACTGTGAAGATAAAAAATAAATGTGTGATTTTCTGATGTAGTATTTGTGAGCTGTGTAAAATCAGCTAGAGGAAATTTTTTGCCAGGGACCTGATTACTTACTCAATTACAGAGTTAGATTAGGAAAAAAATATTTTGTGGAAAAGATCAAGGAGAGATAATTAATTTACCAGCTTCCTTTTATCCCATCCTTCCAAAAATCTTTCACACATTTTTGGTTTTGATGTCTTTGAAGCTTATTTGCTGGGAAATTTTTAAGACTGTGGAAATAAAACAGGTTAGCTACTGTCCAATGGCTTCTCTTTCAGGTGAAAGTGTTGTTTCATTCTGAAGAAACTGAAAAGAGCACACTACCATGTGTCATCAAGAACTGCATGTATCATTGTTTAAAAAGGATTTAATCACCATATTAGCTCATATTATGAGCTCCCTGTCAATTTCAATTAGTGCAGTTTCCAGGTAAAATAATAGCATGTTCTCATTATTGAGAAGACTTTTTTTTCTTTTTGTTGCTTTATTTGGTAAGACTTCTTTGTTATATACTTTTGAAATATTAGGAAGTGTTACAATAACATTGACTATCAGAATATTAATTTATTGACCTAGTGATTCACTGGTTATGCAGTATTACTAATTCAAAATCATATTCTGGTTTTGCATCTGGAATATGATTTCATCTCTTTTATTTGGCCTACAGCTTTTCTTCTTGTTGGGTGAAATTTATATTTGTATAAACAGCTTCTTTATAGAGTTTCCATTACAAGCCTTGCAACTGATCACCCTTCTGCATCTCTCTTAGAAGAGAGCATGTTTGATGGGGTTTTTTTTCTGATTACAGACACTTTCCATCTTCCTTTAATGTAGAGCTCTTCCTGTTTGCTAGAAACAAAAAGTACTACATGACACAGGAAAAAAAACTCCACATCATCATGTTGAGGGCATTTTTCCACAGATTCAAAAGATCTCCTGTGTCTCAAAATCCATTGACAATGAAAGACACCAGCCCTGCTACTTTGAATATCTGTGTTGTGTTAAGTCAGAAAGTTCATGTTCACAGCAGAAGCTTATCACCAGCCCTCTCCACAGCTACATCATGTAATGACTGCAGCAACAAAGTGATCCCGAATGTTACAAAGATGACTATACATTCACAAGTAGGAACAAAGAAATAGAAACCTATCAATGCCAATGAATGGGAATGTAAACAACTTTCCTTACCTTTATCATGTGTTTTATGGGCTGTTACAAAAAATTTCTGGATCCCATATAGAGGTAAACTGGGGAAATTTAAGAATCTTTTATGTATATTTCCCTACTTCATACAAGCATTCTCAAGAATAAATACAATTTTTGAGCTCATGGTTTTTTAACCAGGTAATTCTTACCAATTAGCACAGTTTTTTTCAAAGGGGTACTGTGCAACTGCTTCCTTTGCCTTTTTACATTTACCATGACCCACTTCAGTCCATAAAAATCTGAACTGCTACAATTGCAATTTTTTGATTTTAAGACATAACAAACACCTCCTTTTTCATGTTTACTTCAGTACAACTTCCTGACAAATAAAACACAAGTTCTGAAAATGTTTATAAAACAGTTTAACATCACTGTTAATGACTGACCAGCGTCTTGAAGCAGCACTCCTATAGGGGCCTGATCTAATGTGTAATGTTTTGCTACTTTTTCCACCTCACAATGTAATTGCAAGTGCTGCAAGACATCTTTTCAGCATTTCATTCATAATTTCCATCCTTACATGGACAACCACCATTTTTTGCCTTCTTCTCAAAGTTCTAAATTTCTTATTGAAAAACATTTATGTTCTTTGCTGTCCATTGTAAAGTCAAATTTCATGCTTGAACTTCTTTTCATTTTTCTGTAGAATAAATATATATCCCATGGAATTATCTTGAATTTAACTCAAGAAAAATCTAGTTGAGAATTATTTTCTTCCAGTTACACTGTGACAGTGTTTAACAGAAAGCATTTCAACAAAGCAAGACAGAGGCTTATTGATTTACTAAAACAAACAGCAATATAATCTGCATGTTACTTTTAACACAAAATCTATGTTTCTGATTAAGAACTATGATACGTTCACTATCATCTAATTCCAATAGGTAACACCAATGTTGTCTTTCTGTACATGTAAAGAATCCCATACATGTTGTTTCCTTCACTGCTATCACTTAATAAAGTAAGGGATGAAAAGAAGTCTGTTAAAATTTGATCTTTCTCCAGGACCATGTGGCAGGATGTCCTCCCTCTCTCATGGCTTTTGGAAGAGGTAACTCAGGCCAGATTAATGGCTCTGCAAGGTAGGCCAGCAGGAGCCAGATAGCCCTGTAGGAGCCAGAGACCCCAGCAGGAGGTCACCTCTAGGCTCCTGAGAGCATGGAGCAAAGACCCAGTACACATCTTGGTACAGATGTGGGAAGAGATAAAGGAAACATACTGACTAAGAGACATGGTTTTTATGTCTATAAATCCCACACAATTATCACAGAGCAGAAGTCCCTTACACCCTCTTTGAAGACTGTAAGGAGATTTTCTCCTTGGAGCTGGACACAACTTCAAGTCACTTCCAGGGAATTGAGAGAGAGGATTTCGATGCCTACCCCCTTGAGGAGTTGGTGGTAAGAAACATTGGATCCTAAGTTGTACTATTTCTTATCTAGCTGTAATTTTATGGTACCTTTAACTCCACGTGTATATACTGGTATTGCCCTTTTTGTCTTATCCCTGTGTATTAATNTTAAACCTACATCATTCTATTCATAACAGACCAGTATTCCAACTATATTAAAAGCCATAAGCATACTATTCACACTTCAAGGCAAGATATTCCTCTCCTTAATGTTTCTTACGTGTATGTTGATACATCAATATTTCGATGATTTTTCTTTTCAGAGATGCTCTGACACACCTACTCCCTTCTCAAAATATGTTCAAGCAGAATAGGATCACAAACCTAAAGCTATTGGCTGCCAAGAAACAGTTAGGTACAAATGATTCTTTAAAATAATATGTGTAAAAAGACAAGGAAAGAAATATAAATGGCTTCTCATTCTGGGAAGCCATTAAAATGATGATGAATATATGTATTACCAGACATTTTTACTAGCAATACAAGAGAGTGTCAGTACAGAGCACATATAGTATTCTTTAGATATATCATTCATTCATTAACACATTTTCCATAATAGACTGTCTTCTTTACATTTAAGGAGCCCAGAAGGAAGTGCCCATATGGCCCAGCAGAAGATCCAGGGGTATGATTCTGATCTCCCAATGTCTTTTTTTTCCTAACCTAATACTGTGAAGTCCAAAAATATTTAATCTTTTTCAGGAAAAAATGAAAATAATAAAAAACATATTGCTTGGTACTTCAAACACCCACTGAATAGAAGTTTTCACTTAGTCATCCTAAAGTGAGTAAATATTACTCATATTGCTAAAATCTTATTTATTCCATTTAAGGAATAATCTAGCAAGTTGCTGTGTTCAGTGGTGCAGTATAGTCCCAACACAAGAATTCAGGGCAACAAAGACGACTACTGGTTAGGCAGCACAAATACAAATCTTATTTTGATAAGAGGTCAACTTTTTTTCCCCTCAAAAGATAATTTTAACATCATGTAATCAACTGGAAATATGTTCCTTCTGACTCAAACAATGTTGTGCTCTTAGAACTAAAGAAAACCCAAACAAATGTTGGAAATGTAGTAAATATCACATTCTCTAAAGGCAACTAAAGAATGCCTCCTGTTTCCCACCTCTTTTTTAATATAAATAGAATTTTTGTTCAGACACAAATTCACATCTTGGAGAATTTCATGTGTGTGAAAGAGGAGCAAACTACAGAATATTCAACATCAGAACAATGCTGATGGTAGGAGTAAAACAAGAAAGATTGTATCAAAACTGTTCCTCTGTAAATGTCAATGAGGTGTATTTTGTCTTTCCTGAGAGGGATAAATTCCTGACTTGACCTAACTTGTAGGGGAAAAAAAAATCTACATTCAGAAGAACAGACACTTATAATTTCCATTAGAGATCAGTAACACTCGCATTGAAGTGGTTTTACTTTAGAGCAACTTTTTATCTCTCTGTCTCACAGCTAGTTCCAAAAGAAGTTATACTAAAAGTATTGCATATGTCTTCTATGACTTGTCATAGTGTGTAGGAAATTTGCTTCAAAACGTTTTCTTTCATTATTTAAGGCCTGACTTTTTCTACAATGCATAAAATTAGAAAAAAAAAGTAGAAAATGTCTGTATTTTAAATGTGGGTCTTTTTATATAATTATCAAATGGTTGCACTTAAAAAAAAAAAATCACACTAAGAACTTATCCATACAAATATCCTATGGTTTGAACTACAAAGGTCCTTTTGGCTTACATACAGAAGAGTTGTTTCCTCTTTAGACCCATTAGATTCAAATTTCATGAAAATAAACAAAAAAGATAATGTACCCTATTCTGAAGATGAGGCCTATTGAGCTAACAAATGATGCTCCTTCAGCTTCCAACAACTTCTGCAGACATCACGTAGTTAAAGCCCTACTTAGGCAGTAAGTAGTGCAAGTCTCCACAGTTTTCATTCACACTAGGTCATGCATGGCAGGATAAAATGGTTAAAACATTAAATGGTTATTATTTTAATGATTGCTTGCTCAGGCCCAGCTGTCAGTATAAGTAAGATCAGGGCAGGAGCGGTGAGCTCTCAGGGAAGCTGCAGAGTACTCGGTGGTACAGGAGATCAAAGGGAGAAGCTTCCTGAAAACCTCAGACAGATTTTTCTGAGCGGCATTACTTTTTTTTTCCTTAAATTTCATAAACTGAAGGTGGATTGCTGTATTAGACCTTTACTCCAAAGAGAGAAATCTCCCTCCTTAGCCCAGGATATCACATCCATATCTGATCAAATTCTTCCCCTCTGGGCTATCTTACATCCCACTATCTTTCAAAAAGTGCCATCATGCCTCTTCACTTTTCCTCTGCACCCTGTGTTCTCCTATGCATCCTTTCCTGTAGAACTCTTGTTTGCATGCTCACACGTGCTCTGCAGTTCCTACAATTCCACCTCCAGCAGCTGTGGTAAACTGTGATGTCAATGACAAGTTTAAATGAAAATTTAAACATAAGGTTTTTGCGTTTAATTTTTTTGCTGAATGATATGGAGAATCTTGGAAGGATAATTGGGTGCAAAACTCTTCAGTGAATAGAGAGTTATATAAACATATATTAAACAGATATTATATTTCCTAACATAAAGAAATCCAAAAGTAAAACTGCTTGTTTTAGAATTAATGTGGAATTTTCATTAAAATAAATAATTCAGAGATAAGGAGCTCTCTGTCTCAGGCCCTCTGTGTTTCACCCTTTCCTAAAGATGACCAAAGCCTCCATGGGCAGGCAAAAAATGTATTTTCAGTTTAAAACCATGACCTTCCCCTTCCACATACCTTTCACATACCCCTTCCACGACCTTCCCCAAAATACCAACATTTAGTTCTGTGAAGAGAGGTGCACACCTATATACAGCACGCATGCAGTCTTAGTCAAGTTGAAAAATACAGCTGAGAAATACAAATATTTCAGAATACTTCAGTCATAATTGCAGTTTTCTTTTATATGGAGAATTATATGGGCAATTCTACATAATTTTCTAATATTAAAAAAAATAAAAAAGCTTCCAGCAGTCATCTTAAAGTACATGGTATGGCTGTGATAAGAGCTCTGCAGAAAGACACCAAGGACACATTCAGTAAAGCATGAGTTTGCCTGCCATTTATTTCCTCACTGGAAGTGGTGCTTTCAGTACCATGCTGTTATTCAAATTAGTGTGTGAAGAGAATAGTTGCTTGCGAAATTCTGAAAATGCTCAAGGACAAGTGAAACCTTGTGAAAGCATATTTTAATTAATGATAAAAATCCAGAAAGTGGTTTCATAGCCCACAGTTGGGATTAGTGCACCTAGTTACAGATTAATTCAATTTATATCTTACTGCAGTAGCATTGTCACTCTACCTGTCTGTGTAATTTTACTTCTTATGCTACACACACCTCGTGCTTTGCTTTGTGAGTTTTAAACATTTTTCCTTCTCATGTAAATAATTATTTTTCAAGTTTCATTTGGTCTTAAAACTTGTCCCAAAGAAAAATGAAGGCCTGAGAAATAGGAACAAAGTACTATTTGATATTAAATCAGCAAATTTCTTTCTGGTAAATATGAATTTTTTCCTCTTACTCCTGACCATTAGTAAGCACAACTTACGGTATATGAATGCATATAACAAAAGATTTTTCAGTGTCTTTCAATGTAAGATCCAGTATGTATTTAGTAAGCATTGCAATATTTTTTTCAGACTAGTCTGGTCATGGAAAGTACCAAATCTGGACAATCCTCTCCAATAATAATAATAATAATAAAATAAAAATATTATTCTTTATGGTAGAGGAACAAATCTTTTCACAGCTGTGCTCCCCTGACTCATGAAAATGAGGAGAGGGGTGATATTTCCAAACTGGTGAGGTATCTGGACTAGGTTATCAGAAATACTACCTACTAACCAAATATTCAAAATACCTTTTTCTGACACTCATATATGGGAGTTCTCCAAGGAGCCTCTGCACGGAAGAGGTACCTATGTGTGCAAAGACACATTGGCTCAGGGGCTCCAGAAAAAATCAGGTGGGCCCTGGAATGTCCAGCATGAACCATACCACACCGGGGAATCTAGGGACGTTTTCTGATGTGGTAATAATAACTACACACTTAAAAATCATGCTAAGATAGATAAACATTTCTATGTCATTAGTTCTGGATATGATTTCATTTTAGTTTGTGATTATTTTACTTATTCCCTTCAAACATCCCCAACTTGATCATGTGGTTTCGGTAGTTAATATACAAGTAACTCTGGCTTATGGACAATTGCTTCAAACAAAACAAACAAAAAAACCAAACCAAACCAAAATCACAAAAAAACCAAAAAACCAAAAAAACACCAAATTGACAAAACTCCAAAGAAGCAAAAAAAAATCAAACAAAAGCCCCCAAATAAAACAAAAAGCAGAAAAAACCCCAAAAAACCCCCACCACCCAAAAAAACTCCCCTCACAGACACACTAAAAAATGAAAACATGAGAGAAAATGAATGAACAAATGAATAAAGAAAGGAATGAGATGATGCAGAAGTGTACTCACTAAATGAGACAGAGTAGACAAAACTTGTTTAGAAAAGGTTTAGTCATAGCTCATTCCATTGCAGGCTATCATTATGGAACAAATGATCTTTTGATGTTTCTTCCTGACCTAAAATTCTGTGGCTTTCTAATTTTTAGAAAGCATTTTGGCTATTTCATGTATAAATCATCTTCTTTTAATCTGTTACCTTTCCTTGATTAGGGAAAGGTAAAGGTTCAATTTTATGAATAAATTACACTCCAACTTTTAAAGGTAGCATTTATAAAGGACAGAAATAGGGTTTAATTTTTTCAGGGAATCAGTATTTCTTTACACATCAGCAACACTTAATTTATCTTGCAGACAGGAGTGCTGAAATACTTCCACAACACATTTTCTTGGACCAAACAAAAACTGCAAAAAAACCCAAGCACTTTGTAACAGGTTGCTTCTAGTTCAAATTTCTAAACAGGTGTAAGGCTTGACAAATAAAATACCTTTTATATTTATGTTTAGGGTTAGTCCTGTATGAATAAGAGGCTTACATACAAAAATAATGTGTGACCATACAACTAACGTTAGCGTTAGAGCATTTATCATGTGTTAATTACTTGTCTTTCCTAATCATATATATGTATACACACAACAGGGCAATATTCTGCAATACTCTGCACACATACTTTAAGCACAATACAAGGTCATCAGAAAAAATTAATCACTTCTGGAAAAAAAAAAAATAAAGAAATTTTATACCAAGGTGCTGCTTAATTATGGAGGAACTTTTAAATAAAATGACATATTTTCAACTGATAAACTTACATACTTGTTATATGTGTACTTTTATCTCCTGCCCATCATTTCAACTAAGTGGTGAGACTTCCCTAAATGCTTGGTGATCCTCCCATTTAGAGGAGTTTCGTATTTTCTAATTTTTAAGGAAATCATGGCAAAAGCTTCTTTCCCCTTCTTCAGCTACGAAGCAGGACAGAAAGGGAAAAAATCTAAAGCTCTTGGACATTTGTACACTGATGGATACTCTAAACCAAATATTTTATATTCTTTTAACTTTATGTAAAAAGGCAATGTTAACACTGTGAAAGACAATGTCAGTCAATAGGACTACTCAACCAATAGATACTATTGCAAACGTAACCGTACTGACTTATTTAATTAACAATCCTTTCCATTGTTCTGGCAATCTGAAGATCTCAGAGAGGTGACAGCATAATTTAAATTAGGATCATTCATTAAAGTTCATAGTTGCTGTAGATAACTCGATGGTAAATAAATGGTGAAGCCAAAACTGATTTGAAGCCTTATTCTCCTTTCGCAGTCCTCATGCTTCCAGTTCTGGCTATTAACCCTATCTCATCAAGTTGTTTTGCACATAATTATTCCTTCTTCTTTCTACCTGTCTTGTGTAATGACTCTCTATTGATCACTGTGGTGTTGTTCTGGCTGCCCTGAGCCGTGAGCAAAGGCACTTCCCGCACCACTTCTCATGGCAGCAAGACCTGAGTCTGCTCAGAGACTTAGCAGTACCCTTTAGCAGTGCTCTTGTTTACCCAGCTGCTGCCTCCCTCCACTGCCACCCTGCACTCAGAATACCATACAAATCCTCAAGGCAGAGGAAAAGAAAAAGAAAAAATTAATAGGCAGTCTATCTTATTTCAACATGATAAGCATTTGTTAAAACAAAAGAGGAAATAATTATGTGGCCAAAATTTAAAGACATGAATGCACAAAATAAAGTTGCTCTACAGAAGATAATATTCAGATCCACCATAAAAAGTGTCATGTCAGGATCTGACCCATAAAAATATTCTCGACACCTTTAACAGAATGGGAAAAAAAAAGAACAGTGACATTTATACAGAATATAAATCTGGCCTTCTTGTTGCACATTTCTAATTAGTTTAAGCAGGAAAAAAACTTCTCATCCTAAAATACGCATTTAATTTTGCAGTCATATAGTTAAATTCAGAGTTGAACTGGGGCTTAATTCTCCTCCTTCATGTAGAGGTTCATAAATATGTACAAAAAAATGTCTTTAGTTTTCAGTTTCCCTCCTTGTCAGGAAAGTAAGTTCACTGTTAAAGGCCATAAATCAAGACATTTGCAACTCACCTAATCATCAGCAGTTAATTAATTAATCAAGTTGTATTTGTTGTATGTCTCACATGCACAATTAATCCAGCCACACAGCTTCCCGATGTGTGCTCTGCTGGGCATCCCACCTCTGCAGGATGGGTAAGAATTGTTCCTTTACACTCTTTGAAACTCTCAGTGTATGAATAACACAGATTCTTTCATCTATTACCTCATCCAGATCCTGCTATCACCACATAACAAAGACCTATCAAACAAAAGTCAACTACAAATTTAGCTTCTGACTGTCAGTTGAATGTTAACAAAAACCATAAAGCATTGCTTCAATGCTTAGGAAATTTTCCAAAGTTAGTCAGGGTTCTGCAAAATTCTCAGAAAGAAATACTGATTATGATGAAGTCCAAAACTTTAATATTTTGATTTCATTTTTCAGAACTCTGAAATGTCTCAGATTTGCAATTCTTTTGTTTTTACTTGAGAAGAAACAAGGAAAAAAAACCAAATCCAAGTGATCTGCAGATTTGGAAACTTCATAGGAATTACGAAAATTGTTCTCCATAGACATTAAATACAAGCCATGCATTTTATTCTCATAGATGAACATTTTAATTTGTTTCAAATCTCAGACATCTCATATAACTAATATAAAGCCTTAAAAATCTATGTTTCTGCAAGAGAGACAGAACTTGAAACACTGACCCAAATCAGAAGGCTTTCTAAAATGTGATGAAATATCTCAATCCAATAAGTTCACAGTAATTTCATGCCTGAAATCTGTCTTATCTGAGATTAATCTCTACAGACACTGAATAGTGGCCACTCAGGACTTTCTACACTTGCACTTTGTCTTGCTTCTGTAAGTTCTGTTCTGTATTTCCCATGTACTTCTGCTCCACACACATGATATTATTCAATGACTAACAGAAGAGAAATCAAGTTCTACATGTCACCTTGTATCCACGTATGCTTCCTTAAAACATCCTATACAAAGGATAATTCATACTATACAAAGCTAATTCATGTTTGTCCGTCTTGGAGAGCTACACACACAAAAGTCGTAACTGGTTTCTGCCAGAAACACTCCAGAGGCTCCAGAGGAGCCAGGACAGAGATTTCAACAAACGATTACATTGTATACAATTCCCTACAAATGTGGCAAAATCATAAAATTTAGAGAAAAAGATCCAACCATTTGCCATTTACTTCAGCTGAGAAGCCAGTCTGAGAAATTCAGATTATTGTCACACTAGCATGGTTTGCTAGAGTTTTTCAGAAACTAAATCTAGCCTTTAAAATTTCTCTAAAATGCTAATGTTACATTAGATGTTATAGGAGATGTTATCAGAGGAGATGCTACACCCTGAAAGCTCTAGAAACCTGCAACTCTCCAATACTTAAGTACTTATGTTCTGTTAGCAAGACAATAGAGATACATATTTCTCACTGCACAAAATACACACATAGAAGAAGAAAACAAGGAAATGGGAGGTGCAGAGCTCCCTTTCACACTGCATGACTGCTGGTTAATTATAGGCTTCAGTGGAGTGATGAACAGTTCAGGGTAAAACTCTGCTTGTTAAACTGCCTTGTTTTGTGTTCTTGGTTTACGCCCTCAGACATATTTGAGTAGATTCTGGTAGCAAATCTGCATCTGTCTGATGTAAAATGCATTTGTCTGTTGTGGTGACAAAATCCAGGAAAACTGACTGCCACTCCCTGTGTACACTTTTATTTTTTTATTTTTAAATTAATGTATGCTGGAATGGGGGGAAGGGGCTTCTTGATATATAATGAACTAATCTTAAAATGGAGATTCAGAAACATGCTGTGAAGATGAAGTAATTGATATCTCCCAAGAATCTTTGAACACTAGACTATAGGCAATACAGACCAAAATTCACATTTTTCCTGCCTTGCTCCCCATTAGCAGTTCATGCAGCTGTACTATATTAACGTAATATATAGTCTTGACACATACATTATCTTCCTTTTTAGTATTTTTCAGAATGGAAAACGTTTGAAGAAAGGTGCATTGAGTAGCTTTCATTCAGCTTCTAGTGTGCACATACACAACACTCAAGTATTTGCATGATATTTCATAAAATGCCGGTGGAGCTGAGATAACGTGAAGATCGAATCCTCTTTTAGCCTCCAAAGGATCCACAAGAAGGTAGAGTAAGGCGATCTTTTAGAGTCACAGGTAAAACAATACAAAGAAATATTAGAAGGAAATGCAGTCACAGATCCCTGGAAGTGGAAACTACAATGTGAGAAATTTCAGTGATTGAATGGAATCCAACTGAATAGTGAAGACAGAGAAGAAAGCATTTCTGCAGATTCTGAATGGATTATAAAAAGTTTGCCTCCACTTCCTTAATAGTACTGCTGAAGGGGGAGGGATGCAGGTGTTAGAAAGCAAAGCAACTGGCAACAATTCAACAGAGGGGAATACCAAGAGAAGTTAGGAGCATTTCAAATGAAGTTTATTCAAGGTAAAACAGAAGGTCTGACAAACTGGAATACTCTCCCACACAGCGAAGATTCCTTTTCTGCACTTGGTATTCAAGAGAGTGAAACACTGCAGATAATTTTTTCGGAAAAAGTGTATTGTCATTTAGAGGTATTCCATTTAATAAACCAATATTGCACCTACAGATGTATTTAGGGGATTACATTGATGAAGGCAGCTTCTGAACAGCAGTGAATTTTAAATTCTCAGGCTTATTTTTACTTTTGGTGGAGAAGGAGGGGAGCCATGGGAAGGATACTAATTATAGACACAAGAAATGGTTCTATTGATTTTCAAGAAACTTTAAGCTAATTTACGACTCAGTATCTGCTGGGCCAGAAGGGAAACTTCTTCATTCTCTCTAGGATGCCTGTATGGTTTGATACTTGTATCACATTTCTACCTAGGTCTTTTTAATCATGGTTTCCTACAAAGGGCTGACAGAGAAAAACAATCCTATTTAACAGTATGTCTTTTTTGTGAAAGAATCAGAAACATTACTCTAACCATCTGATTTCCACTCAAGTACATTTGTATATGCTGCCTAATTAGGTGATATGCATTCCTTCTGCACCTGGAATGAGGAAACTCTGGATGTTAAGACAGACTGGAGAATGAGATGCTCGAGAGCAGTGCCATGGAAAGAGCCCTGGGGGTCCTGGTCAATGGCAAGTTGAACATGAGTCAGCAGTGCCCTGGCAGCCAGGAGGGCCAGCCCTGTCCTGGGGGGCATCAGGCATCACCAGGTGGGCAAGGGAGGGGATTGTCCTGCTCTGCTCTGGGGCAGCCTCACCTCGAGTGCTGGGGGCAGTTCAGGGTGCCACAATGTAAGACTCTTAGAGAGAGTCCTAAGGAGGGCAACGAAAATGATGAAGGGTTTTGAGGGGAAGCTGTATGAGGAGCAAGTGAGGTCACTTTGTCAGTTCAGCAGGGAGGAGAATGAGGGGTTCATCACAGTTACAATTTCCTCACGATGGGAAGCAGAGGGGCAGGCACTAATCTCTTCTCTGTGATGACCAGTGACAGAACCAGAGGAAATGGCCTGAAATTGTGTCAGTGGAGGTTGGATATTATGATATTAGGTTGGATATTAGGAAAGGGTTCTTCACCCAGAGGGTTGTTGGGCACTGGAACAGCTCCCCAGGGCAGTGGTCACAGCACCAAGCCTGACAGAGCTCAAGAAGTGTTTGAACAATGCTCTCAGGCACATGGTGAGACTCTTGGGGTGTTCCTGTGCAGGGCCAGGAGTTCGACGTTGATGATCCTTGTGGATCCCTCCCAGCTCAGCATATTCTGTGATTCAGTGATTTTATTAACCACTGTAATAATTATCACTATCCCTATTGAAGTTACAGAAGTATAATCAAGGGAATGCAGAGGTGTCACTTTAATAAAAAATATAATTTTCTGCAGTTGTTTCACCAAGAAAAAAAAAAAAAAAAACAAAACATAATAGATGAAAGACAGTATAGTCCAAGATAAAAGTTAATAGCTCTATAAGTAAGAAAGGGGCACAACTAAGAGCAATTACAGAATTTTCACCTAGGAGTGCTTTTACTTTGAACAAGTGTATGGAAGGGAGTGAACTTTGGGTGTCACTGGTTTAGAGTTCATACACAGAGGTTTCTCAGTGGGATCTGATTTTCTGACAGTATCTCTACCCTAAAGTCAAAACTGGAAGGAAACAAATTAAACAAGATAACAATATGATTTAATTCCTAAACAGTGAACTAAACTGGAGCTACTGAGTATCACTAGCCACTTGTGAGACAGAAGGGTTTTTTGGTTCAGGCTGGATTTTTTGTCCTCACAAACAGCAGTTAAAATTATAATAAATTCTACCATATTCTGCATATATTTCAACTTTTACCTTGAAACTACATTCAAATTTTACATGATCCTCATGATTAATGATTTAGATAAAAACAAACTTGAATGAGTCACTGTAAATTATCAGTTTTCTTTAAGTATGAATACTGTTCCTTGTGCTTGGAATCATGTCACTGTGTTTTCATGCAATAGAGATAGAAAAGGCAGAAATTATTTATTCCAAATAAAGTGTAAAACAAGAGGTGCTAATGCCCTTACAGACAGGTAGAGGCAAGGTTTTCTAAGAAGGTCGTACAGACTGGAAATTCTGAATTCATCACTGATATTCTCTGACATAATCCATCTTGGAATAGTGTCTAGTCTCATAACAAACCCTTGTGATGTAGGTGTGTGATAGGTGAAAATGATTTTTGTTAACATTTATCTGAGCTCTCTATATTTGTGGACATACAGCTCTGGCTTCTTGAACGCATGGCCTTTCTGTCAATGTGACATAGTTTTTAGCTGCTGAATTACCTCAATTCCTTATTGAGAGAATAATTAGGAACACTGATGTGGCATTAGATATCATATCTGCTGAATTTCCTCAATTCATTATTGAGAGAATAATTAGGAACACTCATGTGGCATTAGATATCAAAGAATGCTACACTAAGCAGCTTCACCAATTTCACAGATGAAAAACTGCATTGTTTTCTTTAATTTTAGGCTGTCAATCTTCCTTTTTTTGGTTGGCCATTTTTGTTTGCTTTGGGGTTTTTATGGTTTTGGAGGCTTCTTTGTATGAATCCTACTGCTTGTAGGAGGGAAGGGAAAGAAAGTGAAAAACCATTCCCGGTTCACATTACTTAAAACTGTCTAGGCCACTACCTAACTCAGTGTTTTGTTGGGGTTTTTTTCAGTCACAAGAGTCCTCATCTACTCTGGTGTTTGTCATACTACTTTCAAAGCCATCCTTTCCCATAAAAAATCCTGCATACAGAAAGACAACCACAATAAAAGAATATTAAAATTCCAGAACTGAAGTTGTTAATCGAAAATGTGGAGTTTATCAAATAATGTTGCAAATAATCTGGTTAGTCACCTCTCATACAGAGACTGTTCCGTACACTACATCAGCCTGGTAGTTCTTCTCTGAAATATTTCTTCTGCAACACTGGGGAAAGAGATAAGAAAAGGAGAACCATGCGTTGCATTTGAGATACAGGTGCACTGTGGTTTTACAGAGTTACTGGGGTTTTTTTCCTCTTCCCAAAGATTTCTAACATTCAGTTTGTTCATTGGATTGTTTCCAAGCACTTAGCTGATGGAGTTTATCTTGGAGTTCATAGAAACTCACAGTCTTTTTAACGAGTAGTAACTGTAAATACACTTAGAACTACTCAACTCAGTTGCTGCTCATGTGCCTCATTCTATCTTTATCTGTATTGAATTTCAGACAGTCTTCGAATATCTTTCTGCTGGACTTCATTATGTTTGGTCTCTCTCTTTTTTTTTCTTCTCATCATATTCATATAATTAATAAGTTTTGTCACTTAGTTGTTCACGCTGCTTCCCACAAATAGTTTAAAATGCTAAGTGGTCTTTTTTTCCCCCACATGCAAGTTTTGGGGATTTTTGTGGTTGTTTTTACTTGTTTGCTGTATTGCTGTAAGTGCACACTTTTGTCCTCAGATAGCAAAGGAGTTCTAGATGTTTATATACCAAAGTTATTTGGTTAGGTATTTCTACCTGGATTACTGCAGCAGGTATGTGTGATAATTACTGTTCATTTGTTGATTTGTTTCATAGTCCCTCCCAACAGTGCCTCAGTTTGGGACTTTTCCTTTGATTCATTCTTCATAAAATGACCGTTCAAGGTCTCCCACAGTAAAGAGATGAAAAAGCATTCTTGTAAGTTTCCTGCAACAGTCTTGTTTTGTTCTCTTTACGTGTTTTATGTCCCAATGTCTTTTGTCACAGCAGCCCCTGGTAGGCTTCCACATCCTTGTGTTTCTAAATAATTTTTTATTGGCAGTTTTCCCTCAAACTTTAATGAGTTGCTTTAATTACCTTAATGGGTTATTTTGCTTTACAATTAACACGTAAGATTTCTCAGTCCTTTCTATTTTTCTCATTTGCAAACAGATTTTTTAAAGACTTTGCCTTTATTTGCCATTGCTACTGTATCTTTTGGTCATTCCAGCTTTCTTTAGCCCTTCATGTATCTCTGTCAGGTATTTTGCATTTTCTTCAGGCATTACTTAAGTTAAGCTTTAGTCCCTCTTTTGGAGATTTGATGACTAGATAACTTATGAGGCAGCCATTTTTTATACTTAGAGACTTTCCATATTAGGGTTCAAGACCAATGTAAAATTCAACCTGCGTTCCAGGGGGTAAGTGAAGTCTCCCACCATTGCTGCAATTTTCCTGTCTTGGAATCTATCTGAAGACACTCAACACAGTATCATCAGCTTTGTTATTTCAGTCAGCAAGATAATGATGATATTCTTGTAGTATTAATATTACAGTTGAAACATACATATGGATGTTAGATGCTCTTTGATTTGTTGAAAGTTATGTTGCCGTGATTTCACTCAAGGTATTCAGATAGAAAGTATTCATATAAGTAGAGTGTGAAAACATTGCGTCTGTAATACTTCCACAGGCAAAATTGTGATTCTTCAGGCCACTGCTGACTTTTACAATTAAGATTTGTAATTAATATTAAGTAGTAATATATATATAGCAATTAACACTTATTTCAAAGTTTACTAAAAATAAGCAAAAACAGAGCACGCATTTCAAAGTGGACTATATTTATATAAGTTATAAACATTTCCATTTGCTTTGCAAATATATACAGAGGCATTTTCTTGAACAGGCTTTCTTAATGTAAAGCAGGGGGTTTGTTTGTTGGATAGCACCTCTTTTATCAGTATCACAAGAATGCCTCAAGCAGGCCCTTTCAGTATTATGAAAAGATATCTTCAGTAGAACTGTAATTATTAGTATGTCTTTCATATGAAACTTTCAAAAGCTGTCTTTTTATACTGATAATCTTAAGTATTGAGTATTATAATTCACAGGAAGACAATAAAACAAACACATTTTGGAGACAGGGTTACACATATCTGACAACAAAACAGACAAGGACATGAAATGATCTCATGCTACACGAATTAATTATGCACTAAGCCTGACTTAAATCCAAAGTGCAAACTTATGAATACAAACCATTAACTCTGATGATTGGAATTTTTGTTTGCTTGTAATCTGATGGAAAATTTTAAAATATTGTAAGAGAAAAAATGAATACTTGATAGAAATGTTCAAATATAGGACAACTACACCACTATTCTTCAGTAACAGACTTAGAACAAGCTCTTCTTGTGAGATTATTCCCCAAGCCCTTTAATATAAGTTTTTGCAGGCAGACATATTTGCAGTAATTGTATCTCCTGTCCTGAATAGCTCCATACAGATAACCTGTCTTTTAGAAAACCTCATCAAAATTCTGGAAGGAACAGACTTTTTAGCAAATGGACCCAAGATCACAGGAATGCAAAGATGACTGAAATTATTCTGCTCTAATATCAGATGTGAGGATTTACCACTGCTCAGGTTCTTGACTGTAAACCAGTGCGCACAATCTGAATGCAGATATCATCTCTGCACTTTCTTTCCAAACAAAGATGTTTGTGTTCTCTTCATTGTTATTTAAAGTGTGTTTAAATTGCAGATTATAAACTTGTGGGAATAACTATTTAAATGAGAACTAACTGCTTGCCAAGAACCAACCAAAGATAACACAGCTAGGCAGAGAAAAAAGTGTTCTGAAATAGTGCTTTCATGGCTTTACAGTCTGGAGTCTTCCACTACAATAAGTAAAAAACCCTAATGTGTTTTAGAAATTAAATATTTACAAAGGCATTTAATCTCAGTATTCATCGCTATGAATTAAATTCATAGACTGTTATATGATTAGAAATGATAGAGAATTTTTAGATTCAAGCCTTAGTTTTGCTTTACTTCTTATTGTCTCACACATTTTTATTGCCTTTAAAAAATGTGTATGTGTTCTAGAACACAAAAAAAATACAGTTTGGGCATTAGACATCAATTTTATATGAGACTCCAAAGATAGCATGTAGCCAATGTAACTTATAAGGTAAAGGGGCAATTGCTGAGAAGGCACCACATTCAAAATCAACTAATATGAGTAATTACTTTTACAGCTGTACAGAATATGCCTTACAAATAACCCTTTGCTACTTCCACTGAGTCTAGGAATATTGCAGTCTCATATTCACCTTCTTCTCAGATATTTTGAGATAAATGAATGAACTACTAGACCTGAAATTTCTATTCTGTTTTAGCATCTTCACCTTAGAAAAGCAGGCCAGAAAAGCGTGTTCTGCATGGTTTCATTTGTCACGTCAGTCTAGATGAAAAAACACCTAATATTGGTGTTCAATTTACTTCACCTTTTTAAACTTTTGTAGCTTTTTGTACAGTAAATAAAATTATTTAGCCTACAGTTTCAGTCATTCAACAGAAGTGTTCCCATCAGTGTTTAAACAAGCAAAGTTCAGATAACATTTCATTTTACAAATACATCTTAAATGAGTTGATAAACTAATAGCAAAATTATGCAGCAGAATATTTTAGAAGACAACAAGGCATGTGGGTGTTGAAAGTTACGCAGACAATGAACATGAATGAGCACCTCTCTTAAAATAAGGTCAAGAAGATACTTGAGAAGTAACTGACATGCTAATTTACACTTGAGTTTATCAGCATATCTTCAGCTTCATTACCCATTGATTTACAATTAGCTGGTAAATATCCTTAAAAAACAAATTTACTAAGTTCACCATTAATATAAAAATAGGCAGAATTATCTTTGTTTCCTTGTTGCTACATCTGATGTAATTGGTGTAACCCCTACTTTTTTATGTTTTTGTTTATTTGTTTTTCTGTTTTTATGGCTTTCTTTTAAACAGACCCCAATTATATGGCCATTTTACACAGTTTTGATATAAAGACTGTCAGAGGCTAAGAGGCTATGCATTGAGAGTATGGCGTGAATTAAAGGTGGAATTACAGAGCAGGCATGTTCTACCACAGCAGCTTCGTGGTGGGTCAGTCTCAGCTGGCTTCTGAACACCCACTCAGCTGCTTCCTTCAGTCTTCTTTCTTAAATTCATGGGGGAGAAAACGAGATGAAGAAAAGTTCATGGGTTGGGATAAACCAGAGAGATCACTGATTAATTACTATTACACATTTAACAGGAGGAAATTGAATTCAATTTCTTGGCAATTAAAATAGAGTTCGATGTTGAGGAAAAATAATACAAAAAACTGAAACTATTTTTCCCCCCCATCCGGCTTATTCCCAAGTTCACCTGCAGTCCCGACTGCTCTCTCTCTTCTCCCGCAGGGGCACAGGCACACCGGGAATGAGCGTCTGAGGTCAGACCATAGCAGCTCCTCTCTGCAGTCTCTCTTCTTGCACATTTCCCTCCTCCAAGGTGAGTCCACCCCCAGGGTCCGCAGGAAAGCCCAGCCCCGCCGGGATCTCTCCGCGGCCGCAGGGCCATCCCTGCCGGGTCTCTCCTCGCCTCCGCCCCCGCTCCCGCTGTCCCCTCGGGGCTGGCAGGGCTGTTTCCCGCAGGGTTCCCCTGGCTCAGCCCTGGCTGCCGGGCAGCGTTTTGCCCTCCCTTGGCCAGGCTTTCCCCGGGGCTCTCGCCGCCCGCCCGTGGCTGAGGGGCTCAGCCGTGCCCGGGCAGCCCCGGCACTGCCCAGCGCCAGAACATCGATATGTTAAACCAATTCACGACCAGAAGGAGAAAAAAAAATAAACGAGGGAACAAGGCGAGGCAGGAACGAGGCTGGGTTTCCTCTCAAAAAATTACGGCTAAACCATTTAAGTGAGAAATGACAGTTCCACTTAGAAGATGTTGGTTTCATCAATGTCGTCGTTCAGTGTAAAAAAAAAAAAAAAACAGAGATTCATGAAAGGATAAGAGGCAAAATATATATTTAAAAAAAAAAAAAAAAAGAAAAAAGTAAAAAAAAGGAAGAAATCAAGTTTTGTTCAGAGTTTTTCAGTCCATAATAACTTCAGGGAAGATTAGATCACCTTGACAAAATTATTTTGAACCATTAATTTAAATAACAGTCTCCACATAGAGAACTGATGTTTTGCAATATAGAACTGACAGACTCTATAAATCTTCCTTACAAAAACAGTTATTATTTTGACATATTAGATTTAATGTAGCTGTTTTGACATAAAAGAGACACTTTCTTCTTGGTGCAATTTCATGTTGACTTAAATGAAGTTAAACAAGGCAAACACTTTATCCTATGTATTTGGACTGGGACTGAACTTCAATACGTTCACGCTTTTCTGTTTCTTTGGTTGGTCTATCAAGTCAAAATGCCCCTGTCAGTGCTATGCTTCAGGAAACCTCAGATATAGCTGGACACACTGGAAGGAAGTCAGACTGATCAGGCTGACAAAAGATCTCTCTTCCCTTGCATCTGATTTTCCCCCAAATAACCTTTGAATATTTAGAGATTCCACTTGAAAACCAAAAGTGTAAAGGTCCACAGCATTTTATGACTTGTAGAATTCAAGTAGTGTGCCCTCAACTTCTTAATGTGAAACCAAATAACATTTGTTGAATGAAGGTAGGAGGCAGTAAAGTTGTCTGTGCAAAGGAAACTCAGGACAAAACAAGTAGGCATTTTTATTTGGGAGAGTTTCTGGGTTGGCCACAATACTGAGTTAGCTTTTTGGAAAAACTACCATAGAAAATGAGATGACTAACATGAGAGAGGACCATATAATGTTTTGCTATACTGATGCCAGGTTTTTTCTTCATGTTGTTATTGCTTCTACATTATCTCTAGGTATGGAGAAAAAGTATTTTATATAAGTACATTATTTGTGAAACTAGCAACCTAAAATATAGAAAGTGAGATGCATGTTATTTGAGAAGTTGCTTTTGTTGCTGATGCCACTTGTCTACCTTCTTACAGAGTCATGAAAATGGCTAAAAAATCATCTGCAAAATATTTTTACAATCAACAGAATCCTTTTAATTTTCTCTATTATAAAATAAATGCCCTTTTTAATCAAAATAAATTTTTGAACCATTTGCTTGTGATAACAATGCTGATGGAAACATCGGATATACTGTATTTTATGTAAACCTCTATACCTGAATAAAAGTGTTTTAATTGTTAAACTCCACTTTTGTTTCTTCCTTGGCACTTATTCTAAAACATATATAATGTCCTCTTACTGTTAGTAAATCAGAGATGGGAAATTCTTTTGATATGATCAGGGAAGATTAGATTCACTATCTGATGTTAGAACTAACTTACTGCAATATGTCACCTGTTACTTTGAAAACATAATTGTGAATGACAAGTCTGTTATGCTGTATTTATGTTTTCAAGAAGAAAATTATAAATTAAAATAATTACTATCTTATAAATACAATCCAATACCTTGGATTACTTTCCTAATCTAACTTTGAGTACAATAATTTCAAGACATAGGAAAAGTTGTTACTTTCTTCTTCCCTTTCCTGTATTCACACTCATTTCCACCTGTTCCATACTTCCTTATCTCCTACATCAACAGAATTCTGAAACTCTTTTTGAATTACAGCTGAAAATGTAAGAACTAAGTAAAGGGCCACCCCTCAAATTAGGGAAGAAAAACGCAGGTAAAAATCAACACAGATCTGAATACTTGATCAGTGATTCCTATTTACTCTTCAGAGGACATCTGAAGTGGGTTAAGAGGTATAGGTTTGGTGTCAGAGATCCAAAGGGTCCACAGAGAAACTGTCAGCCTTGTGCATCATATTCCTCTGCTATTCAGTCAATAGCATGACTCACTCAGCCTCAAATCCACAGTGATCTCCCTTTTATCACTGCTTATTTACTTCTCTCTCCAAAGTAAAACACACAGCAAATGTGTAGTTATGACTTGCTTCCAGTGCAACTGATTTTTAAAAATATCTTTTTAAGAAGGAACAGACCCTCTGGAGACAGAGGTGTGAAAGTTCAAAATTTAGAATGTTATGGACTGAGACATGTAGTCTGTTTCACTTCTTTCCTAAAATTTTTTATATGCTGTTATTTCCAAATGCTAAGACATGAGTTATCTAAGTTAAAAAGTATGCAGAAAACGCAAGAGAAGTGTAAATTATATCAACCACGACAACTGAGAAATGTAAAAGCTCACAGCAATACAGCCCAAATTTTTCTAGATTTCCTCAGGAAATCTTCATTCTTCTGAGCTGGTGCAGTAGGTGACCGATTCATCACCAGGTCATAGTGCCTTCACTAACCCTGCCCCTTACTGCACTCACGGCTATTATTTCATTAGAATAATTTACACCAGAGACACACAAAAGACTAGAAGTCTCCTGTAACTGAAAGCTCAGTCTGTGCATTCAAGTCACTTATCTGAGACAAGGATGTTTAATCTCTCTTACTCAAATTGCCACAGATTCTGCAGTGCAAACACACCCACACAGAAGCATACACACACACATACTTGCACTGGCAGGTGAATAGTCTCTCTGAAGTAACATTGCCAGATACTATTGGCCATTGAGAAGTTTTCCAGAAGGCCTCCCCAAATAATTAATAATTTTGGTAAAAGAAGACACTGTGGTTTTAAATACTTTAAAGATACCTTTCTTAACCCAAAACTATTTTTTTTTTACTTCTTTCATCAGTGAAACATACCCTGAAACACTGAAGACTTACCCCAAGTGCGACAGCAGGGAACTGGTTCAATAACCTGAGAACCACAGATAATATGAATAAAAGGATTATTTTTCACTTCTACCATCCTGATTTTTCCAGGACCTGTGTCTTGCCATGTTCCTAGAAAAACCTTGTGGATATGCCTAACAGGGATTAATTTTATACAGATTTCAAGTCTCCAAATGACATTTTGTTAGAGAAAGGAAATAATGACTGAGGAATGGAGGTATGCTTGATATTAAAATATAATGATAATTTGTTGTCCTAACACTGTCTGTATGATGATGGCAGTGAATTAATCCATCCTCTTGACAGTCATTTCACAGTAAGAATGAGAAAGCTTACAATTTTCATTGCAGGTCTACTCTGTTCTTGTCCTCACTGTGCATTTCCATGACAATGATCATCATAACAGCATTGTACATAATTACTCTGCTTTCTGTGATGTTACTCCCAAATTGGGTGTGAAAAATGTGAAAGGACAGATCTCAAATGGCAAAACTCTCACCAGTGAAGCAGAGTAGTCTATGGAATTAATAATTGACAGAATTGACTGCATGCTGCCACCGAACAGAAGCCTGGAATTAAAGGGCACTGACTTCTTTTATAACTCAGGGGCTTTGAATGAAAATTACTTGTCAAATTAAAGACATGTAAAATGAGACTTTGATGAGGTGTGTAAAATTAAATGCAAAATTAGTAAAACATCTGTTTTTCTAAAATGTATAGTTTTGATATTTAATGACCACTACTGATATTTTGCTAATTACTAATATTACGACAGTCTTGGCCAGGCTTCCCCCCTTTTTTTTAATTAAAAGTATATGCCTGAGCTAACATAATTGATCTTTTCCTCAAATCAGGTCATCAGAATCATCACAAAAATGGAAAATAGAGGAGTACAGTTGCTTTTAAGTTTGACAAAGCTTTTGCAAAGATAAGCTTAGTAATGTGAAGTACTCAGAGTAGAAAATCATGACGACCAGAGGGAATTCTTTGAGGAAATGGGGAGAAAAATTGGTAAGTATAGAGGGAGAAGTGTCCTCAAACAAGGCATGCAGTCACCTTTATCACCATGCAGTCACCTTTATTTTGACCATAAAGGATTGAAAGAAATTCTATTCATTGATGTCTGTAAATGTGGCATTAATAGAGTGGTCAGAGGATAAAAGGAAATACATAATAGTATCATAAGATCATAAAATTGAAAGGGACCAGGCTTTAGCTCACTGAATACAGGCTTCTGTTCTGGCATGCAATCATGTCTATAAATGCTTTCACAAAGACAAGTATGCTGTCCCTTGAAACCCCCTCAGTTTTTGTTTTCTCTCTTGTTAGTAGCCTCTTTCAGAATCTGACTTATCCTTGTTTTCATTCTAAATTATCTAAATGTTAATTCTAAATTAACTCATTGTCACCAAAGCCTTATTTTTCCAAATAAAATTGTGAACAACTTAAATAGCTTTTCTCTTTTCTTTGTGGTTTCTTCTGAGGTGTATTTATAGAATATTATGCGCCCCCTTCTATTATTTGTAGGAATAATTCAACGAACATATTTTATTCTCCATTACTATCCCAGCCATAATGTTCAATTCTTTCTGTACAGCTTCACATATAATTCCATTTTTCTTGGCCAAAATTAAACAGAAAAGCAAATAGTTTAACAACATTTTTGACAATGGCTTCAGTGCCTTTTATCCCCATTTTCTATATCTTAGCTTTTGCAGCTTAGTATCATATTCACCTTTAAGGTATGACATTAGATCTGGCAAGCAGATCTTTCTCTTCCTTTGTCACTTACAACAAATAACTAGTGTATAACAGAAATTCAGTACATTGTTCTGTATTTCTGAGGTTTACTCTTTATTTCTATATCCAAATCATATTCATAATATCTAGCTCTTTCCAGACAATATTTTGATTCTCCTGAATAAGTTTAAATCAACAATATTTTTACAAAATGTTTTTTCTATTCCTAATTAATTTACGAAAAAGTTAATCAGTGTAAAGCAGGTCTGAAGGCATATCTCCTCATCCCATTACCCATTTTAAAAGCTTCTCTTTCAATGCAAACCACTATCTCTATTTAGAAAGGTGTTTTGTCAATATACACTTCCTGCACATATCTCAATAATTTTTAGTATTCTGAAATACTTAGTATTTCACTAAGTTTGGTGTAACAGAATATTTTTTTTCAGCCTTTGTGTCAACAGTATCTTAAATATAATTGTTGTTCCACTTCCTATTTTTAGTTCAAATGAAACTGTTCAAATTTGGAAGCCATCACTATCAGAGGGCTACTTCTGATTTCAGAAGCTACTGGTTTCCTTGCATATACTTCTACAACATAATTTTCAGAATTCCCAATTTCAAAGGAAACTAAAATGAAATAATTCCTTTTCCATGCCCTCTTCCCCATTAATCATCTTTCTTTACCCCTCATATTCTTTGTATTTCTCTGTTTTCATTAAGGAAATTAAGACTCATGTAGATTATCTATAAAAAAATTCTATCATAATGCAGCACGATAGTCTTTGGGGAGACAAAAACTTTCTCTGTCATATCTCATGTATTAAAGCTATATGGAGAGTTTTGTGTTATTTAGTGCAAAGTTAAAACCCAAGCTCTACAGGCAACATTACACATGAGGAACCAGACTTCAGCTGAGCAGACTTCAGTTCAATTACATTAGTCTGAGCTTTATATATGAAGCTCAGTCTACATATTAAAACATAAATGCAGGGCTTGCTCTCCCAGACTTCTGAGGAACTCTAACAAGTAACACACCTTGTGTCTCCTTGTATGAAAAAAGCCACAGAGGATTTCCTTTCATAGAGGAGACCTTTTCCACCTTACACTCAGAGTGGAATGAATACCCCAGGGACCTTAGACTGCATTTGTAATATTCCCTGAAGCAGAACCAAATATAATTCTGAAATACTCTGGAAAAGCCATTAGCAGTGACCCCATGCATTTAGGGTTATGGAAACTGATGTAACAGGATCAGCTGCACTCACTCTGTGTTTAGCTCAGTTCTGAAGAAAAACTATTTTATCACATGTTAGTATCTTCATTCTATATACTTTTATTTACCTTTTTTATAAAAAAACACAGTACACATGAGCAACTGACAAGTTCACTGTAAATACATGTAGGAGTCCAAGAGGTGTCCTCCTCTAAAAGAGGAGGTTCCATCTATGGGATAAATGGCTTGCCTCTTATCAATGCAGCATTTCAGGGGATAGAAAAAACCAAACCAAAGCCAAAAGAAGACAATGACCTTACCTTTCCTACATACTGAGGATCTGGTCCCATGTGTTCTTCTAAAACAAAGAACTGATTCCACACCCATCCACGCTTTGGACGATGATGCACTTCTGTTTCACCTTCTATGTGTTTGGTTTGATTTCTGGTCACCTTGATGGAGCCATGGTGAGCAGCTCCATAACACCTCTGCACAAAACAGAGACAAACTAGGACTGGGCAGATACAAGATGTACTTGTAATTCTCATTGTAGGATAAGCTTCCTGTTCAAGGTTTTCTTTCTCTTGTCTTTTTCAGCTGTAATCCTTCAATAAGTTCCCAAGAGAGAAAGTGAAGTCTGGTTCAGAAATACAGTCCAAATTGGGTTTTTCTGCTGGTTCATGGTTTAGCTGCCCATTTGGGAAAGCTCAAATTATATTTACATTATGAAAAGCTGACTGGAAAAATTGATATTTCTTCTGAGGTCTTCACAATAGAGTCCCACAGCCGACCATTTTCTATCTAATAGGAAAAGAAAAGAAAGCCACTCGTCACTAAAATCAGCAATTTTCAGGTTTCTGACCTTAGATTACACTCAAAGTTGTACTAAGCAGTCAGTCAAAGACTGTCATTGGAACTAGAATTCCTTTTCAATCCTTCCTGCAAAAGCGTTTCCTCATGGTTTATGTTAAAATACCGTAAGACTTAGCATGTCTCCTACAAGCTGTGAAAACACTCACATCATTAAAACCTGGATGATTCAGAACAGTTCCTTTGGTTTTTACCTACAAATCATTGACTGGGTCTGGCA
>VZTN01023451.1:1692-31117 GCA_013400515.1 Erpornis zantholeuca
TTCCAGACCAGTTGTGCAGCCAGTAGACAGGGATGGGAAAACAAGAAATGGGAGATTTTGCCTGGAGACAAAGCTCCAGTGACAAGGATGATGGCCAAACAAGGGCTTGGTGAGGAAAAGAGGGTTGCAGCACACAGGACCTTTGACTGGGTTATGAAAACTCAAGGCCTAAAGTGCTCATTGGATTGTTTTGGCCAGCTGAATTGTTTCATTCTTCCACCTCTGTCTAACAGTCAGGAGACAGATCTTCCTGTTTGCTTGGGCTTTTTAGAAGAAAGGAGTATGGGTGTTTCAACTCTCTCACCATCCCATAACCTCCCTTGCCCACCTGTGTACTGAGTAGTCAGAGTCCACTGAGGACAGAATTTTCTTGAATAAATAGGGTCCATCCACACTGTAGGCTGCTGCCTCTGGCAGCAAAGTGTTGTTTAGCAGTGAGCAGGTCTACAGGCACTTTAAATAGGATCACGGACTCTTCCTGGCTCTGGGGCAGCTGGAAGGAGAGGTTCCACAGCCAAGTTCCATCTTTGCCATACAGCATTTCTGCTTCTCTCTTGCTCCCTGAACAGGTTGCTGTACATTGTACTTGCTTTCCCAGGCTTTTGGCATGAGACTTGCAGCTGTGGGTTGATGCTGTCAAATTACAAGTAATGGCAAATATCACATTTCTTGGAAATAAAAGCCGTGGGAAACTTGCATTGCTGCATGAGGTCTATGTGTAAGCTTCCATCAGGGTGATGCTGCTGTTGGCTGGATGCTGTAGGATAATTTTTAACAAATGAAGGTGTACTGTTGTGGAGTTCTCTTCTACTGATAAGAGGGATGGTGATATGTGGGCAGGTACATAGAATTAAACTCCATTATTATTTCAGCCACTAACCAAGAAGGTAATTGAGTCCTCTAGGTGATGTTCTAGTACGAATGTGATATTCTTCCTCTGCTCCTACACGAGATCTCACTGCAATGTGCAGGGTGTGGAGAAATTCCCGTTGCAGCTGACCTGCCCAGATTGGTAGAAAAGCTCTTGGGGGAAGATCTGGCCTCAGGAGAAGGAGTTTCCTAGATGGAGATTTTGACTGGTGGTGGTGCATACCCCTGGAGGATGTGGCAGGCTCAGCCCTGAGAAGAGAGAAAGGGACACGGTTATTTAATCATCCATTTAAACAGTCATGCTACTCACTGCAGGAACTCTGCAGATTTTCTGCATGTACCTGTCCTCCTTGAATCTCTCTTTTTTTATACTCAGAGTCAGAGCCTGCAAGAGCCAAAACCCCTAAAGACTCTATAAGGCTAGAGATGCTGACTGAAAAAGAGAACACCTTACTGGATGTCCAAAATAGTAGCTGAACTTTTTGGAACTAGGGATAGAGAGAAGGGAGCACACACAAACATACATAAATGTCTTAAAATTCAACCCTTATGCTCTTTTGGACTTGAATAGTTTTTTATTTTTCTGCTTCTTTCTCTTTCCTTCTCATGCTCACCATTTTTTCCTTCTATCTTTTCTCTTAACTCCTTTTTACTGAACATTGTTCCCACACATCTGTTAGAGCCCTTACAGTGTTCTTCCTGGCTGAGTGTTCATTAACCTTTTATGTTGTATTGCAGAAAAAAAGTGGATTAATTATGTTGTGAAGATTCCCAGCATCTCTCTTGACAGATTTTCTCATGGTAACTTTGACCCCTCTCCTGAGCACAGCTTCTCTTCTCCTTCCTTCAAAAGAGATGTGAAGCTTAAAAAATCAACTAATTTAAACCCCTTTGAAAGTCTTAGTTCAAGCATGTTTCCTCACAAGTTCGTCCTTGGGGATGCACAATTTACCTCCTCAGAATTTTGATGTTGTCGCACATAATTACAGAGTTGATATATTAAGATTATAAACAAGCCGGTAATTAATTTAATAATGTATATAGAAACCAGAATGACACAAAAAACCTTGGCACGTGTATTATCTGCTTGAGTTGCCCTAGTAGTCTGCAATTTCCATGCCTCCAGGCCTTTTATCACTGGTTTCTCCTGAAAACAGTGGAACATTTCTAAAGCAGCTTGTTTTCTTTGACCCTTTTCTTCCTGTTATACTTTGATTCTCTTTCCCAATACAAAAGTGCACTTTTTTTTCTTCCTTGTTCAAATAGTCTTATTTGACTTGGTGAATGATTTTATATGTCTTCTTCATAAAATTTGGATGTATATTTATTCTGAAATTAGTAATTTTCAGTCTCTAATCACTTTCACAGACACAGAAAAAACCAGCTTCCTTAGGTTTCACCCTCCTTGGTGCTGGAGGCATATGAAGTTCAGTAGATGGTGTTTGGTTTAAAGACTGACTGTAGACTCCTGGGTGGTAAAGTAATTAAATAATCCTGCTTTGATATTGATTGCTATTCCATTATTATGTCATAAATTCAACTGGAATAGATTGCCACAAATTGTTTCTACAGGAGAACATTTTAACAGGTTAATATACCTCAGATCCTTAGGGCCTGTCTAGCCTCATGTGTTAGGTTGAAAGGAAGCTGCTTGAGGAAGCTGGGGCTTTCTTCAGCAGTTTTCAAAAACAGTAACAACATCTCAGCTTAAAACTAGCTGAAGGTTGTTGGTTCTTCTGTGTTTTTTTTTTTTTTTTGACTGTTAACATTAACCAGGCAGGTGAATTTTGGGGAAAAAAGTGGAAGGAAAGTAATAAACACCTCTTCTAAAAAACTGTCTTAGGTAATTGAGTAGGTATTTGGGAATAAAAGTGCTTGATAGGATATATAGGTGCAAACAGTATTGACTGCATCACTGTTTGAGTACCCCCTGCTAGTCACTATATCTGATCCCAGAATGCTTCTTCAGCTCTCTCAGCTTCTTCTTCACCTAAAAGCCCTATGGCACTTCTGATGAGAAAGGGCATTGCCTCCAGGACTTACCTCCTCATTTAATATTTTTCTTGCAAGTTTTATTGTTTCTGTGGCAACCATTTTCATGTTACATCCTGATCCAGTTTTCTTCTAGAACCTAAATAACAGTGTCACCTCTTCCAATGTATTGAAGGAAACCAAAGAGTTTTTCATCACATTTTCTATCAGCAAATTTCTATTAGCAAGTTTTGCTAATAAGTAACATAAAGTGAAATAACTTCCTCAGACTAGAGAATTTAGAGAACATAATTAGTGATAAATTGACTTCAAAACCATCTACAACTGGCAGCTGGCTCTGTGTGTCCCTGCTTGAGAAGGGTGTTGAACCACATAACCTCTCCAATTTCACCTCTTTACCTCTTGTGACTTTGTGACTTAACTTCCATCCTTATCCATTTCCATTATTTAAGTGTTAACCGAAGCCATTTTCATCAAGCTACAAAAACTGCTAATCGAAGACATGCATTTCTTCCCTAATCACATGCAGCAGAATATATGTGCTGATGAGTTCAGTAAGTGAAGATCAAGTACACCTATTGTCCAGACACTCTGAATGTCTACCAATAGTAGGATAGGTTAGTCAGGTTTGGTTTAGGTGCCTTCCAGAATGAAAGTGTGCTCTTTGTTGTCTATGATGGATTTCAAAGAACCTGTCAGATCACTTGGGCCTGTGTCCTTGAACCTGTTCTGATCACTTTCAGCAAAAAACGTGGTAAATGAAGTCATTCTTCCTATCTATCTGCACTCCACAAACAGTCACTGTTTTCCCCATGCAGTACCTGAAACAATCAGCAGATTTTTATTATGATCAAGCTTTCAGTGTGTTCCTCAGTGAATTGGAGAGTTGAGCTGTGTTATAGAATTCAAATATTTTAGACAAAACCTGCCAGTATTATGAAAAGCCATCTATATAGTATGGAAATTTCAATCAGGTGGCCGCACCTTTGTAATTACTAATTTCTCCTTGGAAAAACTTTATCATCACAACAATTACGATCACCTTTGGTGAAAGCACAGCCATAGACAACCACTGACACTGGGTCACATTCAATTTAGAAGTCACCAGAATAATTGCCAGTAATTTTCTCAGCTGCAGTCAACTGTGCTTTTAATTTTTTTTTCCTGTTAATTCTCCTTGTGGTTTCACTTTGATCAGGGAAGAAGTAAACAATGCTATTATTGGTCGGCACTTGTAGTTACTCTGTTTTGGTTTGGAGAAGGGTTTTGCAGAAATACTGAAGGGAATATGAAAATGGTTTTCATTTACACTTCCCTGGTGCCCTTTTAGAGCCCTCTCACAATGAATAAAACATTCTTTTTTTTTTTTTTTCCTCTCCCTAAAACATCATAAAAAATCTTCAACACTGTCAATTCCAGTCATATAGACATTGCAAGCATTAGCAAAACAGCTAAAATTTGCTGTTCATTTTAATTTGCTTTCAATAGTTCAAATTGTATAGTTCTCTAAAAAAATCCCTCTGAGAGAACTGGAAACCTACTTAGAGAAAAAAAGAAAAAAATTAAAAGAAAAATCTCTCTTGCAAAAATGTGGTGGATCAAGACTGGGTAATTTCAGGAAAATAGCAACATTTATGTAAAGCTGTAAATTTGAAATGCTGTCATGCAAATAAGACTGTAAAACTCATCTCCAGAAAATAATGCTAGACAAGGAAAGAGGGCTGGCTTTTTTCAGATGAGGGAAGTCTTAGATATGAGTTTTAAAGCTCAGCTTCCTGATGAAAATGCAGGCTGTAATCTTTGTCCATTTGATTTTTTGCCTCGACTTAGTAAGTTCTGGACAGTTTTGACAGTCCCTCCCTATGTTCCAGAGTTCAGAATTAAGTCCCTGAGTTCTAGATAAAGCTTTTCTTCCTGCTAACATCTGATGAGGCATATTTGATTGTATAAAAACCTGTCTCAATAATAATTTCTGTAAATGGAAAGCAAGAATAGTAACCAAACTACACATGATTAAAAAAAAACAAACCCTATGTTCAAGGGATTTAACCTTCTAAAGCAATTTTAAATGTACATTTGTGCTACAGTTAAAAAATTTAGCTGTCTTGAAAAATCATGTTCAAACATAAAACATTTGAGGTAATTTAATAGTTGGCAGTTAAAGCAACTGCAATTTGATGTTCAATTCAAACCAGATGTTTATTTTTTCTAAGAAGTCTATTCTGTTTTCAAGGGAGAGAAAAAGCATTCAAGGTTATGGAGCAGACATTTCTTACTGCAGTTGATTAGAACAAATTACCAAGAGCTGCACATCACGTTTGAAAGACTGAGGCGTTTATGATCTCAGGCCCCAACAATTAAAGAAAACAAAAATAAAGGGATTGAAAGTATACATACTGTGAACAGTTAAACTGCAAGAATGCTGTGGATCCCAAACAGCTGGATCCCATTTGAACTCAAAAAGTTTAATAGCATAAGCCTGCACATCTTCTTTCCCACTTCTAAGGATCATCTGCCAGATGGAGAAGACCCCCCTCTCATTTCCTTGCACTGTACAATTTTGTTGCAGGATAAAACTACACCTATGTGCTGAATTGGAGCCACTACTTCTAAACCAGGTAAAGATATATAGCTCTTAGAGAAGGTCAGTTGGATGTAAAGGAAACAACAGTAATAAAGAATTCAGCTTCAGTATTGAAATGCTTGCAAGAAAGTTATTTTATTTGGGAACCAAGCAAGCTGGTAACATTGATGAAGTAGTGGAACTTCCATGTTTCTGAAAGTGGGATGCATTAATGACAGATCATGTTTTAAGATCATGGAATCTTAAAATGTGCCCAAAAGTCACTTCCTACTCATCATTTTGAATCATAGGCCTCCTGTGTTTGTGCTAATTGGACACTCAAAAATGACTCCTCTGTACCTTGCACAAACTTCAAATATTTGGAAATAAATGTAGTGAGGACAGAAATAGGGCAAAAAGTAATCCTTGTTAAAAACAGTAGTGATTCAGCAACAGGGCTGAGAGAAATCAACAGCATTTGAGCCCTGATGCTCAGAACTGCTGTCTGCTGTCCTCAGGCCCTTGTTTCTGTCTCCAGTCACACACAGAGCCTGCAGAGCCTGTCTGTACCATGTTAAGGGATACACAATTCCTGTCTGATGTCATAAAACTTTGCTCCCCAGGAAGATACTGGTTCTGCTGTCTGTGGGACCCTTCATGGACATGAAAGGAGAGGAGGAGTTGCTTTCTTGCCATGTAATTTAACAACGCTAATTAAATAAAGATATCCACAGTGCACTGAGTAGCACTAATTACAGCCCTTTTTGCAGGGAGTGCATGGTAGGGGGGGAATCACACAGAAACCAAATCACATAAATTTTAAGTACATTTGCTGCAACTCCACCAACTCCAGCTCTAATAGGATCTCAAGAGTAAAAGTCCTGCTGCTCACTTTGGAGTGGAAAACTGAAAATCAGTCTTAAGACCATTCTTGAATTGCAGATAGGGGCTGAGTGAGACAATTTGGCTTTCAAATACTCAGCTTCACTAAAGTGTAGCTCACAGTCTCAATGTCCAGAGATGGAGAGGAAGCCAAACTCAGTGAAATGGTCACCGGGTTTCTGTACCTCTTCTAGCTCAGTTTGCAGTCAAATAAATGCAGTCTGCCGTAGAAAAAAAAAAAGCACAAAGGCTTCCAAAGCATGAATGGATTATCTTCAACCATAATCCTGATTTCAGCCTGAAGCACAAGTCTGCACAGCATGATCATATGGTGTTTTGAACATCAGCTGGCTGACCTGTGCTAGGGAGGATGCTGAAATTTTGGTGATTAATGGCTCAAGATAGCAAGGCCACAGAACTGCTGCAATGGATCATTACAACAGTTCACTTCTAATCCAGCATCTCCCATATATAGTTCACTGTTTTTCTCCCCCAGTGTGTTGCTTCTGGCAGAAAAAGCCAGAAGCCTTCATTTGAGTCACAGTGTGGTCAAGCTTATAGAAATTGCTTACCGCTCCAGAAGTGTGAAAGAGTATTATGTGATTTTGAGAAAAATGTCCTCAGTGTGTTAAGATTTTAAAATAATTTTGGTAAAACTGAACAAGTTGTGGTAAGACTCATTGACCTGTTTTAGGAGGCTTGAAAGGAGGTACATTACTTTATGTTTAGCTCTCTCCAATCATTTTATAAAATATTTCTACAGTTTAGAAGTAGAAAGATGCTTTTTGGTAACTTCTGGTCCCAGGCTTTAGCTGTGTTTGAGATAGAAGTTGTGTTTTTCCAGCTCATCTGTCACTAGTTATAAGATTTCTGCAAGTTGAAGATACCTGTGGAGCCCTATTGAACCCACTGGGGGCTCAGCATAGCTTACTCAGGGTTTCTGATTGTGATTGTAGCACTGACACTGTCTGCTTACAAGTGAGCTGTCTTTCCAGACTCAGCAGTGGTTAAAATAACTGAAGGTATTTGGCTTGTTAAGACTGGTGCTTACTAAAAGAAAAGAGTTACTCTGGGATTAAAGAGCAATGCTGATTATATACGTGAAGAAATCGAGGTTGAAAAAAATATTAATAAAAGCACAAATGTCTACATTATTATGTGTCGCACAGTGATCACCATATAAGAACATCTTCACTCATGTTATTAGTGTCTAGATAAACTTTCTTTTTTAACCTGGAAGAGGATGGTCTCAGCCGTGCTGGAACCCCCAAGCACACATGAAAGCGGCGGTACCTGTGCGTTGCCACACTCTGCCCTCCGGAGCGAACCAGAGCTTACACGGGCGGGAGGAGAGTGCTTGCAGGATACCCACGGCCCCTGGGAGGAGCGGAGAGCGCAGACCCCTGCGGCTCCCGTGAACGCCGTGTGGATGGTGCGGGATGCGCAGGCTGCGGAGCGCTCCCGCGGGCACCCAGTGCCACCCAGCGGCCCCGGCGGCCACTGCACCGGGGAGTCCGCTCCGTTCCGGCAAGTGCCCTGGTCTGCGGGGGAACCGAGAAACGAAGGCAGTAGCTTTAAGTTCGTTGCCGTGAAATCACAGAATCATAGGGCAGGGTGGGTTTGAAGGTCATCTCATCCAACCGCCCTGCAAGGAGAAGGGACATCTTTAACTAGATCTAGTAGCTCAGAGCCCTGTTCAACCTGACCTTGAATATCTCCAGGGATGGCACATCTACCACCTTTCTGGGCAACCTGTTCCAGTATTTTACTGCCCTCATCGTCAAAATCTTCTTCCTTATATCTAAAATAAATCAACCCTTTTTTAGTTTAAAGCCGTTACTCTTTGTCCTATTGCAACAGAACCTACTACAAATATTTCCCCCATCTTGCTTACAAGCCCCCTTTAAGGACTAAAAGGCTGCAGTCATTTCCCGTTTTCTTCTCCAGGCTGAACAGCCCCAATTCTCTCAGACCGTCTTCACGGTAGACATGGAACATCCCTCTACTCACTCTCTACTCACCCTCCTTTGGACTCATTCCAACAGGTCCACATCTTTCTTGTGCTGGGGACCCCAGAGCTGGATGCAGCGCTCCAGGTGGGATGTCATGAGAGGGGAATAGAGGGACAGAATCACCTGCCTTGACCTGCAGGTCACACTGCTTTGGGTGTACCCCAGGATACTGTTGTGGTGAGTGCACATGCCAAGCCATGGGCAGTTCTTCACCCACCCGTGCCCCCAAGTCCTTCTCAGAGGGGCTGATCTCAATCCCTTCATCCCCCAGCCTGTATTGATATTGGGAATTGCCCCGATCCAAGTTCAGGACTTTACACTGGGCCTTGTTTAACCTCATGAGATTCCTCTGTCCTTCCTGGGGTTGGAAACAAAAAAGCAGTAGAGGGTCACAAAGGTATGTGGCATTGCTTCCTTCAGATGCAAATTAATTGCTTGTGTTTGAGGTGTTTCAGGCTGTCCTACTCTAGTTTTGTCAAATTCTTCTGCAGAACTTCAGCTGTTTGGTTGCCCACAATTCTATATATCTTAAAAAAAATTTGTAATGTCATCAGTGATCACAGCTTCTTTGTAAATGGGAAATGAAAATATCATGTGATATATGAAAGGCCTTAACAAGGTTTCAAATGCTGTTCAAGTGCTGTAAAACCCTCTTAATATTTTTTCCACTGAGTTACAAGAATGGAGAAGATGATTGTTAAATAGTGCAAGAATGAAAATGGATATACGAATCAGATGTTGTAGTTGCCATATTATCATTAACTGCATTATTCTGTTTATTTTACATTTACAAAGCTCAATCCTGTACTACGTTTACAGAAAACTCTCAAGTCTGAACCTGTTTCAGCTCTGCCCGAGCAAAATGCTTTAAAATGTAATTATTTGATTACCATATAGACTGTGAAAATAAAATCTTGAATACAACAGGTGGTTTTCATGAAACTAAAAAAAAAACCAACCTGGCAGCAAAAGTATAAAAAAACCCCACCTTCAACCTAGTGTATTCATTGTGTGATTAACTGGTGTGTGTGAACTGTGAAAATGAAATCAGAAACAAAGCTAAAGTAAGAAGGAAATGTACCATTGACTGTGAAAAATACTTAACAGAATGTCTTTTCCCCGCTTTTGTATCTTCATTGGGAAGAGTCTAAAGCCTTCCTAATCAGATACCAAACCAGTCAATTAAAATTATTTTATTTCAGCAAGGCCTTCATCGCAATCTAAACTATTTCAGACTTGGACAAAAGTTGTAGAACCTGGAGAGTGCCAGAGAATGTATTTGAAATCTTTGTGTGGGAGCAGGGTGGGTGATATAATAAGGTTTTTCAATCTATAACTCTCAATAACTTTATAATTATTTTTTCTTTTAATTTCAGGATTTACTTATGCCCCCAACCTGTCACTAGAGATGTGTGCAGACATGTAAGTTTCTGAAGACCTTGTGGTTTTCATTAGGCTTTAGTCCAAATTTCAATAGCAGGTCAATATTTTAACATGATTCCTATATCATAGGAATATGATATACTCATATAGATACTATATATATATAGTAAATCATATTCCTATTATATAGGAATAGCAATATTTAAGCTTTCTAGTTTGGCAAATTAAAAACAGACAAATCAAAACAATGACAAAAAATAGAACTAAGGAGAAGGAGAGAAGGAGAGATTCATCTACTACACCAGAACAGAAGATATTAATGAACAACTTTTTTTTTTTTTTTAATATAGGACATAATAAATAAAATTATATGTTGGAGATGATATTGTAGGTTTATTTTAAGTATGCAATTAACTTTACCTTTTTCTTTCAGTGTACCGAAATCTATTGAGTTCTCTAAGATTGTCAATAATCTCCTTTGGTTTTGCTGCTGTATTTCTGCTTCTGTGCTATGGTTAAGAGATGCTCATTTCAGAGCTTTCACTGATATTTCAGCAGCTGACCACAGGGGAGCTTGAAGCTTTACAGTGGACTCTCACTGGTGCTGTACGGTGTTCACAAGGCTTCGTGCAGTGTATTCCCACCAGAACTAGGTCAAACAGACACTTAGTAAGACACTTGCTTAAAACCTACTTTCTTGTAGAGTTTTTGCTTCTACTACTGTAGTATAAATCCAGGTGGAGTTATCTTGTTCAGCCTCTAACAAAGCAGGAGCTGGGAATATGGGAACATGGGAGTTTACATATTTTGTATGCTGCTCTTTCGGGAGCAACATATACCTCTGCAAGCTGTGTTGTAAATTGCTATAGAGGCCAGCAAGTATGTGAGGCTGTGAAATTTCATCATTTTACTCTTGGTTTGTTGCATTTTGTTGAGTGGGACGGGATCTCTCTTGCAATTCCTGGTAAATCAGTTCATCTGGTACTGTGGATAAGTCCTTTCCCCCTTCTGTCCCTTCCTTATTTCTGGTTTAGCTCCTCCCTTGTCTGCACCACCATGTGCCACCAATATCTGTGGAGGAAGACAGGTCTGAAAACTGAGCTGGCTGATGAGTAAACCAGAAAAAATGGGGGGCTTTCAGCTGGATCGGTTCCACTGAGCCACCTTGGCCTGAGAGAGGTGGTGAGAGCCAGCTGCATGAAGAGGGGTGAGGAAGAAAAATATTTCTGACTGCAGCAGGGCGGGCTAAGGAAAATACTGAATCATGAGCCTTCCTTAAACATGCACAAGACAGGTTTTCATCCAAAAAAAGGAATGTTTTGGGTCTCCCTTTCATGTTAATTCTCATGCCAAATAACTTCTTAAAACTCTGTCCTTACAACTCTTTATCTCTTTCATGTCTCCTCCCACTCCTTTGTCCATCCTCTTTAGCTGTGTACTGGGGTCATAAAGCCCAGCACCCTCTCAAGTCCTCTTTGTGTTGTTTTTAAATAAGTCCTTTGTATATTCATTTATAAATGCTTATTTTGATAACTATGTGCACAGAAGGTTACCCAGTTCCTCCCTTCGGTGGTGGAAATAAGATTGATTGCACAAAATATCAATGACAGCCAGGCTGGGGAGCCTGCCCTGGGAGGACCCTGTGAAATTTCTTTTAACTTTGACAGGAACAGAGCTTGAGATTAAAATGGCCAATGCAAGTGGCAAAGACCATTATTGCTGGAAAGGGTATAACCTCTTGGGGGTAAGCAAGTGAGGGCAGCTTTGTGCAATAGTTGTCATAAAATGAATAAAATACACATTCTTCTCACAATAAATGCCTTGGAATTTGCTCCATGTTATTCCTTAAGAGACTTTTTTTCCCTGCTCACCCAGATATTATTGTTCCCACTGGCTTTATCTGAACCATTTGGGCAAGCCAGAGTTGCAGGATTTACTTTTGGCATGTACAATGCACATTTAATAATATTACGTAATTTTAAAGTACAGATGTTAGTGAAGCCTCCTGCCACCTTTATGAAGTTAACAAGTGTGATAACTTGGGAAAGGGTGGGGAAGTAGGACAAGAACTGAAGTTTAGTACTCCTTAAGTGTCTTTCCATAGTCCTTCCTAGGAAATCTCCCCCTCCCTGCTTTTGCCATGTCCTGCCTGAGTTATCCATGTCCTCCTTTCCTCACCCATATCTGCCAGTTCATGTTTGCAGCCCAGCCCTTGGCTGGATGGTGGTGTGGGGGGTGATGCAGGTGTCTCCTGCCACGGAGTCAAACCGTCTCCAGTTTGAGGATAATGAAATACGATAGCTTTGGTTCAACAGGTCACACCAATGACTAAATTTGTAGCTATAAGTGTTTCACATGAGTGGGGGAAAAAAAAAAGTGAATTATATCTGTTTATACCCGTAACTGTGGTTGTTGAAACACCTCAAAATATGAAAACATTTTTTATTGCTTAGGTTTACTGTATTCAGTTTTTCCATTGTTTATACATGCAAATATATTAATAGGATCTATTCTGCCTCCTTTTTCAGTTCATGTCACAGAATGACACAGTGTTGCTGAGACAGAAAAGTCTTTCCATGCACTGCTTTCTGGAGAGATCAATTTTGTTTTAATTTCTAACCTGAAAACATTTCTGGAGTTAGACTGACTTCAACTTTATGAAAAAAAAATTGTTTGTGGTTAAATTAACCAGTTAGCTGTGCTTGAAAATAATTTGCATCATTCCCAGCCTGATGAAACTTTGTTGGGGGGTTTATTGGCTGCCCAGGAATCATAATCCAGGCTAATGCTTATATGTGACAGACTCAATAGGCTATTTAGTCTATTTTAGGTATTATTTTAAGTGTGATCTTTATTAATTGGATGGATTCATTTGATGCTGTTTTCAGTTACCATTAAAGTTCCTTCTTTGAGTACCATAACTGTGCTTGCTCTGTAGGCAGTGGATAATAGCTCCATGCTTAATCAGTTTGACCTGTTTTTTTTTCCTGTTTTTTTCCTTTTTGATATGGCTGATATCTCACAGGTGGGTTATTATGATTATTATCAAGTATGTGGTGACGTAGCCAATAAATCAAGTTCCTGGCCAGGCAAATGGTCATAGACAATAGATTTGGAGCCTCTGCAGTTCTCCCATTCTTAAATTCCCCAAAGAACAGAAAAGACATAAAGACATCATAAATATTCTTACTAATTCTTATTAAAAACAGGAAGAAGCACATAATAAATCAACTTGGAAAATACAGCTGGTGGAAAAAAAAATTTTAAAGCTACAAAATTGTTCACAATCCTAAGTTTGTGATTTTATTCAAGGAGATATGTATGTCTGTGTCCTGCCTGATGAGAAGGGAAGGTGTGAGAATCCTGCATCAGCAGGCTTTGGATGACTTGCATCCTTCATTAGAGTTAGCCTCTAAGGATCGGCTTAACCTCAGAAGTGTGAATTTCCATGTCCCAACCAAAGTTAGCGTCATTAACAGTGACTTATCCACATGAATATGTGGTTCATTTTTGACTCTCACTAAGTTTATGGCCTTGACAGCTGAATGCTGAAGCCTGTTTGCACATCATGCAGAAAGGTGTTTTCCTCAGCCAGATGAGTTTTGTCAATACTTAACTTTGATTGAATGCCTCCTCAAGCTCATGTTACAAAAGAGATTAGGAACTTCTCTTTGGCCTCTGTTCCATGACTAATGCATTATTTTGTTTACTGTTCAAATGTCTGGTTTTTTCACTTGTGTTCCAAAATGCTGCCTCATAGCATTACATCTCAGCTCTCCTGTAGCTCTAGTTCATGAGGCGCTTTTTTTATTTTAATTCACATATAGGCGCCAAATCTATTAGTGTCTGACACTGTCAACAATAAATGCCTGGGGCAGAGTTTTAGGAGAGGAAAACCTGTAGTGATGCTTCCCTGACAGGCTCTTCCAGCTGCAGCTGCTCATGCTCAGAGATTGACTGGACCCAAGATGGTGCTGTAGACTTATCTCCATAAATTTGAACTCCAAAATGACTAAGGTTACTTTGGGCATAGCACACTCCTATGACTTAAGAATATGATAAATGAAAAATATTTCCCCTTGATTATCTGAACCTGCTGCTTGCTTTTATCTTTAGATGGCTTTTTAGTTCTTGGATTAGAAGGCAATAAACAATCTTTCTTTCCCCATTTACTTTATTCTTGTCACTAATTATTTCATTAGCCTGTAGCATCCCACTCTGCAGTCAGGCCTGGAGAATCTGCCTCCCTAACCATCCCTGAGGTAAGAGCTGTACCTTAGCGTCAAACACTTTTGTTGCATTTTCCACACCTTTTCTTACAGAGGTCCTCTGTAACTTCTCAAGTGTGGCAGAATCAGAACTGCACAGCAATATTCATTTCATATCTGCAGAAGTGGAGCCTTCTCCTTTTTATTCTTTCCCCTTTTCCTCCTATTTTATGAAATCTGCCTTTCTTAACTGATTCATACACAGTTTTAACTTCAAAATCTCTTTCCTGAGTAGCTGTGAAGTGTTCAGAAGGCTCCATCATGTAAAAACATACAACTGATGGCTGGTTTTCCTGTCTGTATTCTTTGTAGATTTCATCTTGCCATTTTCTTTACCCAGTTACTATCTTCTGATGTTTGTGCAGCTCTTCCCAGCTGTCCTGTATTCTTACAATCCTCAGTAATTCTGTTGCTTCACTACCCACCTGTCTTTCTACAGTTTTAGGAATTTGTTGAATAGTGTGGCTCCCAGAACCAGACTCTAGCAGAGTATTTGAAGTTCTCCAACCCAGAAACATGAGTATTTCTTCCTACCCATTGGAAAGACATTTCCTCTCGCTTTGTGGCAGTTTAGCTTCTTCTCCATACTTTGGTGAGAGACCTTGTCTAATGTCTTTCAAAAATTCAACAATCAAGTGTAGCTTCCCAAGGGTAAACTGGTTTATTTAATGAACCCAAATATATTCATGAAGTATCAAAGACTTTTCTTCCCTATTCTCCTGGAAATCATTCAGGTGATCATAATATTGCTTAAACATAGCTTCATTGCATCTGTGACTGAAGCCTTTTGCATACTTCTTCAAGCCACAATACTTATACTTTATGGAAGACTTTTTGAATGCACTCTGTATAGCTTCTTTAGGAGAAGCAATGATTTCCCTTTGTCTCTTGGCTAGGATGTTATTCTGTACTTCAGGGTCTTTCTTAGGTCTTCTTCAGAGTGTCTCCAGGAAAACTGCCTTTGGATTCAACTCATAAGACTACTACCATTAGAAATCATTATTACTGCAGCACTTTGGGATGTTGCTGTATGAAGCAGATAGATATGCTCAAAGAGGTATATTTTTTGAAAGTATAGGTCTGTATCAAACACATCAGTTTCTAGTTGAATTTAAACAAAAGAAAGTTTCTTCTGCTAATTAGATTTCTCAAATGAAAAGTGAAAGGCCCACTGATGAAATACTGAATGGCTGTCCCAGAATGATGAGGCAAAATTAACTAGAAGTGAAATTTAGCCATGATGAACAAGATCAGGAGAGCAGCTGTCTTTTTGCATGAAGCTTTTACAGCAAAGAGACAGTGCCAATCTGTATGTTATTTATATTGGAAAAATTGTCTTGGTTTGTTTTCATAACATACCTGTTCCTTTTCCCTGTGAAATTCTCTTTTGCTCTCTGTGTAGTCCCAACACTTGAGTCCAGTAAAATAGCCAGGTTTCATGTGCCTGGGGGAGTAGTATGAGAGCTGAGGGACACCTAAAAGAATTACAGCAGGTTAGTATAAAACTGAGGAATTCCTCAGACAACGTTTTGGCACTGGGGAGGATTATGTCATTTACCCAGGGGTTGATTTAGCTTTAGCACTTCTCATTGTTTCCATTTGCTACAATCTTCAGAGAATAATTCTCAAACTTTCCCAAGAAAATTGATCTAAACGTGTAGAACAAACCTACACTTAAGGTCTTTCCCTCCTCCTCAAGTCTGCAGCTAACCCTTGCGAGATCATGTTTGTACGCATCCTGTTGAACAAAAATATGTGAGCTTTCTCCAGGCTTTGGGGCCACTTAGGATGAATAACCATAGCTATTCTTGGAAAAAACCTCATGGCCAGTGTAGACCTTTAAACACCCATCAGTGGGCGAGATTGTTTGAATGCCTTCAATGGGATTCTGTGTAGGCAAGGGGGGCTGCCACACTGAGCCCATTGTGGGACTCAGGCCTTCCCCCTCTTGCAGGATCAGATCTATTTGAGGACCAGGCACTTAATGCAGTCCAGTTCACAGGAGGTAATGAATAACCTCTCATCCTGCTCTTTAAGGCCCCTTTAGAATACGCTTTTTTGAAGTTTCAATGTAATGTCTGGGGGCGGGGGGGTTGGATTATCCATAATAAGTTGCCTGAGTTTTATTTTTATCAAGTGTTAGGAGGAGTAGGGCAAGGAATGCTATGAACCTAAATCTGGATCTTTCATCAGGCTGATCCGCACAAGTGTGAGGGGGAAGGTACAAATATGGGCTGTCTCCATGATGTTCAGTGAACACCATGCTCTAATATGCCTTGAAGGGAAAAGGCTTCCTATTTTAACTCCATCCCATCACACTCACTAGTTGCTGTATTTCAAGTTCTCATGCAAGAAGAGCTAATGTTGTCTGAAGATACGCAGATAAACCAGTCACAAATAACAAATATAATTTATTTTAAAAATCAAATCTTTCTCTTTGTGAGTGATGGAGAGACACTGAATCTTTAATTTCCTCCCTGAAAGGCTATAAATCCCACGAATGAGGGTTTCTTTACACAAAGAAACACAGCACAAAGAAATTAAAAGGAAAAAAAGGGGAGTAAAATGCAGGCCAATTATGCTCTAGCTCTGGAGTGTTGCTGCCAAGGCTATTTATTTTCACAGTCAGTGTTAATTTTGTATGCACACACACAGCTTTGCTTGTGGATACCACAGTGAATTTCAATTTTGGAGGAGGTTCTGGCTCTTGTCACTCTTAACTTCACCTCCTAATTTACTGGATAGGGTGATGTTTTTGACCAGAGATCTCCAGGTTATTTTCTTACATCTGTTTCCTGGGTTTACACATCACCATCTAAAAAGCTTTGCAGGTGATCCTAACAAAATTCTTCATGAACAGCCAAATAGGCCAAACGGAGTTGAAGTTTTTCCTCTGGGTAAGACATTGGCAAGACAACCCCTCTGGTTTAAGGTGTCAGGTGAAGATGAAAATGCAAAGGCAGGCCACTGAGGTGATGGTGACACAAGCTTGAGAGTCTGGAGTCTTCTCACCAGTATCCCTATCTTTCAGATAACTACAGAAAAAAAAAAAAAAGCTAAATAATGCCATGTACAACTTCTAAGTGAATCATTCTGTAGAGCATATTCTAAAACTTTCTCCCTCTCAGCAGAAAATCATTTTCTGTGCTCACGGTGCCACAACTGAAATGGACCTTAGCAGCTCGCATCTGGCATTGGGTTCTTTGGCTACAGCAGATGTTAATTATGAATTGGCAAGGCACAGTGCTGACAGTCCAAGAGTGGAGGTACAATACATGAAGCTTTGCTGCAAGGACTGCAAGGGTTCGTTCAGTATTCAGTTTTCCTTGAAAGGCATTCTTACACACGCAGGATTGTTCATAACTCTTTTCTCCTTTTTTGTAAGGCATTCTTTCTTGTTATGACGATGTCCAGTCTTCTGTGATTTAGTGATCTTTGTGATGTGAGAATGGCAAAAGCAGATCCATGTATTTATTCAACTGAGTTTCTGTTTGAGTTTGATTGCTTAAGTGAAAAATTAAAACAGTGTTAAATTTGGAGGAAGGACAGCAAAACACCTGTTAGAGCTCAACTTTTAAATAAGGTTAATCTGCATAAATCACTGCATTGGATCTTATGTTAATTAAAGCTTTTGTGCTTTCAGTACACTAATTGAAGTGTTGAATGTCTCATTCTCCAATCTCCTTTGCAGGGGGAACTGCAGGTGCTGAGCATTTTTGAAAAGTAAGCCAGCATGGTGCACCCAGAATCAGACACCTCTTTGAAATGCCTGCTTCTATTTACTAAACAAATCTTTTATTTTAATAATGGTCTCTCAATAAATTTATCCTTTGGCTTTCCCTAAAAACTCAGCAAGACCAATAGAAGGTTCTTACCAATTGAACCCCTACTGAGGGACAGTGAGGTAAGGAATAGTATAGGTATCCTCTAAAGCATCATAAAAATGCAATTTTCCCCTTTTTGATGAATGAATTTACATTCTTCAGCAGAGTCTCCAAAGTGCCAGTTTCATATGATATGTGTGTGTTTGGGAAGGTACTGCGTCTTTTCACAGTAACCACACCAATGCTTGGGACACCTAATAAAGTTTTTGGTTTTCACTTTCTCCAAGTGTGACACTGTTTCAGTTTTGGAAATCTGATTTCACAACATGTGACTTTCATGAATGCAGTTCACCAGGATTAAGGTAATTCTAAAACTCAGCCATTTATTTGAGATTGCTCTTTGAAATGTAGAAAATTTCATGAATCCTATGATAGCAGTCACAGGCAGGAACTGTGAGATGTTTTGGACAGACCCTGGGGTATATGTTATCATTTGAAGCTATTTTTAGGGTCAAATCCCATTGTTACTCTTCAGATAAATAGTAAGTAATTGCTACAATTAGAATTTTGCTGAACATTAGGATTGACATGGTGTATATCCTTTCAGAAAGCTCAGTGGAATACTGCATATCCACACATCCTGTATACATTTGATATACTCAAAATCTTCTCTTCAGATGCACAACACTCTAACAGTACTAAATTTTTACAATGTTTCCACGTTATTTTATAGCCGTACCACTGGGATAATAGGTGTCATCTCTTGATAATCCTTGGGCATTTCTTACAGTGAAATTGCAGCCAATCTCTTAATCCTGAAATGCAGGTGAGATCCGGTCAGCAACTTGTCAAGCTTTATCTGAATTATCTCAATTACTAGATCTTAGCCAATGGTTTCTTTAAATATGAAAGATGTTTCTGAATTTCTGTTCCCTGTCTTGCCTTTGAAGTTTCGTGATCAAATATTTCTTCAGACATCAAGCCTCTGTGCTGAAGAACATTTGTTTATAAGAGTGCATTGCTGTGAAAGCAGTGTAAATAAAAGCTCAAAAGGGCTGTTGTGTTTCAGTAATATTTATCTAACTTTCTCTTGATGAAAAGCAAATAAGTAATTTGTGTTATTTATATAAATGAAGTTAAATAAAGTGTGGTTCAGTGAAAACTGAGGACATCTCTAGTACAATCTCTGTGATACCATATGGAGCATTATCTATCTAGACACCCTATCTAACTTTACTAAACACTAAGTTAACTACAAATAAAATTGTGAAAACCCATTAGATCTTACTTTTAATACTCTCCTAATAGAAGTCTGTTGTAGTTTGTGGGGCATTTTTCTTGACTTTTATTTTTTAAGTGCGATGGGGAATTTATTTTGAAAATCCCGTCTCCTTTGCTTGCCAAATTAGAGAAAACCAAGTCCTTTTTCAACAATTTGAAAGATACATAACAAATTGACGATAAGGAGCAGAGGTATCATGCAATGTACTTAGTTCACGTAAAAGCTATGAGGTGACCTCATAGCCACCCTGAAGTCAGTGACAGTGCTGCAGTAGACACCATGAGAGCCAAGCTGTCTCTCTTTTGTGATTTTTTCTACTGATTTCCATGTGAGTAGATGAACTATAACCCATCTGGCAGCAGCAGCAAACTGCTGCCTCCTTAACTCTACAAAGAAGAGAAAAATACAACCTTTTGAATCTATCTTGTGCACCTTCAAGTGTTGGCTGCTGTAAGCCATTTGTATCAACACATCAGCCCCAGAAAGTCTGGGTGCCCAGCAGAGCTGGGTCCACATGCTGCTCTGGGTAGTGAAGTGGGGATAAGGTGCTGGGAAGAGAGGGGAGCTACAGTGGCATGTGTGTAAAAGGAAGCAAGGCACCAGCTACATCATGGTAAATATACACCAAAATAAACAAGTGGGATTTTTGGAAAATAAATTGTGATTCTCCACACAAGTGAGAAGTAAGCTCTTCATCACCCATGATGGTGAGAACCATGTCCTTACCAAGTGGAGAGCATGTGGATAGGGGCAGAGTGTTTGAGGTTGCTAAACCATGAATCCCCAACACTGTACGCATTTAGTTTTCTTTGCTTTTGGGTCAGTCAAAGATGACAGGAACAACGAAAAGCTCCTCATCAAAGCTATACCTGCCAGTCTAGAAATCAAGAAGATTGACTGAGAAAGATATTTGTTTTTCCCACAAATAGGATTCAAGATTAAATCTCAGTTGAACGCTTATTGAAAACTGCACTGGCAGTGCTGAAGTGTTTGAGTCTTGTGAAGAAAAATGGTTTGAAAAAAACAGTTCCTATGTTTCCACTCATTGGGGTGTGGAAACTTCACATTTCTGCTGTGGCAGAAGTTTTCATCAAATGCATCTATGATTTTAAATTTATTTTGCATATCTATTTTGCTACATTTTAATGGATCCTATAGTACGTTTTGACCTTTAAAGAAGGTAATACTTGATTTCCAGAAGTTTATGATAGAATCCATCTTTTAAAGAACTGTAAAATAACAGCAAAAACTCCAGTGGTTATTGCAAAAATAAAACAAACAGCTTTGGTGTTTCTGAGTTAGGGAAAGCAGGTCGGGATCCCTCTTTACCTGGATGAAAGATGAAAGCTTTCTTCTACTTCTTAGATTTTTTTCAAACTGCTTCTCTGTCTTCACAGTATTAGATTTTTTTTCCAGGGGGAGAGAGAAGGAGGCTGGCCATTCAAGAAAAATAATAATAGCAGAGATTCTCAACATGAGATGGGGAAAATTAACTTTTTGAGCACTTCTCAGCATCCGAATTCCAGTACTGCCCTGAAATGTTTCTGAAGTATTCATTGTTCTTAAGATTACAATTGTATCTAGCAAGTGGGTGGGGGAGTACCAGAGTCCAAAAGCCAAAGTGGATGCAGTTTGGATCCTCAGTTTGCTTAAGATGCTCCTCTTTCCTCCCAGCCCTAAAGTCTGTGGTTATTAGAGTAGTGTCTCTGGGTCCTTCTTCCCTTGGTATTCATGGCAGCACTCCCAAGCTCAAGCAGCTCCTGTCCCTTTTTGGCTTTTGTGTAGCTGGCACAACAGATGGCTCAGTAATATACGTGCTTTGAGGCCTCTCACATTCCCTCTTTCAAAATACAAACCCTCATCTAATAGCCATAATCCTTCATGTCAACTGTTTCACATTAAAAGGAGATATAATTTTGGTTTGCTAAACAAAATTTCCTAAGGGCAGACCTGCTAATGATTAACTGACATAGTAATGCCCAATAAAAGCAACTTGTAGTGGTGAGGGAGATATTACCACACCCAATAATCAATTTAATTGTATGCTGATTTGTACAACTCAATTGTGAAAAGTTTTAAGAAGAATAATGATATAAGTCTTGCATTCACCTCATGAATACTTCAATAAGTTACTCAGATTTTATTAGCAATAACTCAACACCCACTGTATTTCACTTGAGTATTTGAAAGTGCTTTATAAACAACTCTCAGAATACCATGATTTTTCTACAGTCTCCTCAGTATAATGTTTATTTCTTCTCAGATCATTCAGATGAATAGGCAGGGTTAATGGTGTAAGACATAACAGAAGCTGAGCAGAGCCATTGTTTCCTTCCTTCCTTGCACCAGCCCTAACATTTCTAGGAGTGTTCATGAACTGCTCTGCAGCAGGATGCTGAAATGCCCATACAGCTCAGGAAGCAGGACAGAAACCAGATAGGGAAACTCCCCAGGACATGAGGTGTGGCATCACCATCAGGAATGGCACCACGTGGCCGTGTCAGGCTGAAAAGAGTGGCACTGGAAGGCAGGTGTTTGCCAATGTAGTCTGCAGCGGCCAGAGAACCCTTACTTTGCTTCCAGTTTTGAACCTGTGGCTTTCTCTTTGTTTTTTGGGTTTGTTTTGTTTGTTCATTTATTGGAGTTGTTGTGTTTGGTTTGGGATTGCGTTGCTGTTGTTGTCAAAGGTTTTTTATGTTTGGAAAGGAGAACACACTTTTACAAAGGTCTACCTGAAAAACACAATATTTCATTCAATGTTGCTCTGATGGGATTTCTGTAAATATAATTTCTCAAAATATATTTGAGCAAAAATCAGTAGTTTTAAAATAGTGGGTTGTGGGCTTTGCCAGAGCTCTGTTGGCCTTCAGATTTTGTGATAAATTTGTAGGCAGTTTTACCTGAAATAAGAGAATTACTCAACTTTTTGCTGAACTTTATCCTAAAAAAATATCTTGGTGCAGCAGCTTTTTTCTAACCATTGCAGGCAGTCCTGTCACAATAAACATAACTGTCACAAACTCATTTACTTCCTAAGTTTGGACAGAATGTAACTTACCTCATCTTTAAAGAATAACATTGGCACTCTTGCTCCCACTATCGCTGTCTCTTTGGAGACCAATATTCAAATGCAAAGAGTCAGTTCTTTCTGCCACACAACTTTATAATGGAGGATCTAAGTTCCAAGGGTGAAACGCATACCAAATTTTATTGAACCTGGAAAGGTTTTCTCATTGAGAATGCCCAGAATCAGTTTAACTTGGGCAAAATAATTACCTGCAGTTGTCACAGGTGAAAGTGTTAGCCAAGGAAGCACATATGCCAGTCTATTAATTTGCTGAGAGACTAGGCAGAGTACTTTGAACTATATTTCTCTGCCTAGTGGAAAAAAAAAACCAAGTACGTCCCTTGACTGATTCTCAAAACCGTATAATTAATGACTCCAGAGAGAGTGAGAAAGTTACAAAATTTTTGAAAGGGTATTCTGAGTTCTGAAATGACATATTTTAACATCAAGTAATCAGCAGATGAGATTCCCCAGCCCATTTAAATATTCAATACTTTTATGCATGATGATCTCAATGATTCTTGCAAAGCACAAGCTCCTTAAAAATCTCCTATGTTTCTCCTTATCACCAATTTTTACAGTAAGTATGCAGCACAATTTACTGCCTTGATCTGTGCATGGAATTTCTATTGGCACAAGTGAGAGCTGTGTGTGCTCCCAGTCACAGGCACAGTTTGGCCTTTGGGCAGCTCTCCTTCAAATGAGCCCATGGGGAACAGTACCACACTGGGCAGCCAAAGGAGTTCTAATTTCCACGATTTTGTACAATTGAGTACTCTATTTGCTACCTTCCAAAAGCAGTAAAGGGCTAGCTGAAGACTTTTTTATACTAAAACCAAAAATGTGAGGGAAACTTTTAAAGCATTACGCCAATAGATTTTGTTTAAAGTCATTTTTATTTTCTTTGTAAGGCCATAGGTTTAATTAACCTTGAATTTCTCCAGGATAAAAATTTCAGAATTTTTATTTTGTTATAAGCCCATGCACAGTGCTATTCTATACAATTCTGATTTCCACTCTGTTCACTTTGGGTAACTGCTGCTAAGGACACTTATTCTGGAGTCACTATTTCACTAAATGGTCAACTGTAGAAAAATCCAGAGGCGTTTTTTTCCCTCAGACCAGAAGCTAAATGGCTGTTGTCAGTTAAAACATCCTGGTTTCATAAGGTAACTAATACTCCTGAATTTATCTTTATGCCTTTGAGCATACTTTACATCACTGGCTTTTCTCTGGGTTTCCCACCTGCAGTTAATTCCTGACGAATCTTCATCTTGTCAGTAACACAGGATATGGCATAACTATGGCATAATTTCTGTGCATCTTTTCCTCGTCTATGTTTACACTAGAGTCACTACAATGTAACACATGCTTCCTATCAAATATATAATCAGATGAATATCAAACCTATGAAGGAATAAATTACAATAGCGCATAGAAATCCCAGTGCCTAAGCAATGGTAGCCAGTGCCATTTTAGACACCCTGCCCACCCTTCACCTCCCTTTCCTGAGGCTGTAGATGTGCTGTAGGGTCCTATGTCACATTTGCCAGCCTCAAGCAGGTGTCTTGGAGCCACAGGGCATCAAAGGCTACTTTGCATCTGTTGCATTAAGTGCCTGTGCTTTTGCACTTGGATTGCTCTTTATATGCCCTGAGTCCTAGTTAAATGCCTTGGCCTGAACACATTTTCTTTTTCTTTTGAAGATGAAAATTCTCCTATTATTACAACTAGAACAGAATTTAATTTTTCATTTTGGAAGGTATTGCAAGGGAGGCAAATTCTGCTGAGTGCTTCTCAGTGACATAATTAAAGACACAACACAAACATGAAAATTACATGACTGCAAGACAAATTGAAAACTTTTTCTCCTCCCACTCCTTTGAAAGAAAACGTGGAGTGAAACACAAAAATTCTCAACAATCCCTGTTTTGTGAGATTGCAAACATTTAAAGTGATTTATTATCACACCAGGTATTTTCTTTACCACACTTGGCTTTGACACATTCTTTTAAACACAAACATACCCTCTATTACTTGCATGGCGTAATACCATAAGCACCAGGGTGCAGAGATGGTGGGTGGGCTCTCTTCTTTTTCTTCCTAAACATAGGAATTCTCTAATGTTTTAAGTACACAGGAATGATCCATGTAGGATGGTCCCATTCTCCCACTACTCTGCTGCCTCTCTTTCATTTTAGTTAATTCAGTAAAGCCTCATGAGTGTTGGAAGGTAGAAGATGAAGTCATGAAAATCACCACACCTTAAATCACTGGGCAACAAACGAACCTTGTTGATCTCCCCGGACTTTTCTGCCCAGGAATGAAAACCCACATGAGGCACACCAAATGCTTCTGCTTATAACAGAAGTGACAAATCCTCTTTTTGGGCCAAATGCTACTCTTAGATGCATGCATGAGACCCAGCTGAGGAAAATGAAGCCAAATGGAGCACCAACTAGCACAATTTGGCCCAGAGATACTAGGGGAATTCCTAGTCATGTTAATTGACTGCAATGGTGACACTGAGCTTAATAATAACACTGAAAAGTGATGTCCCCCACCACAGTAAATTTCCTGTGAAGATCTCCCCCATGGCACAGGCAGAAGCCTCTCCTATACATCCCCTATTCCCATCTCAAGAAACTTAAGGTGACACATCCAATGTGCAACAATTTTTCACAAAAAGCCCCCATCAGTTTGGATGTCTCTGACAGCGATTATGTACTCTCAATAAAATGAGACAAGCAACACAAGTTTCTTGCTGAAACCTATTGGAATCTGGGAGAGATGTGAAGAGCTAGATTCTCAGCTGCACTGAGACATTTTGTGTTGTTAGAACAATGGGACCAAAAGGAGATGGATCTTCCCACAGTGCAGTTTATTCCATTGTTGGGAAATCTGTAGTCTCAGTGGCTTCTGCAGCTGGTGGCAGGCAGAACGCTGAAGACAGGAGATGACAGGACTACTATTGCTGTTCCCTGTCCTTGCAAGCTATTGATAAACAGCTGGTTTAGCTTAAAGCAGCCCCAAGCCTTTTTTTTTAACTCTTCATGATCTGATTTAGATCAAATTAGAACTGGGAAGCAGGATCCAGCTCCATTGTCATCCTTCTACCTTATATCTGCAACTGGCAGCTGTAGGGTACTGCTAAAAATGCTGAGAGACTTGCTGCTTATCCCAATCACAGATTCAGGAGGCTGTGCCATGCCTGCTGCAGTCTTGGCAGGCAGCTTCCTATAAAGAGGCACTCCCTCTCTCTGATGTAAAAATTAACTTTGCTTCTAAGAAACAATGATTGAACATGTTCTTTCAAAGTCTTGGGGGCAAAAAAACCCCATGTGTTCCTCTGAAATGGTTGCTGTGTGGGGAACCAAAGTGGGTATCTCCCAACCCACCAGAGCAGCAGTGGAACTGTGGCTTTGTGCCTCACATATGGGACAGGGAGGTCTCTGCTCACTTCTCCCCCAACAGTGGGACAAGCATTCTCTCTTTTTTTTTTATCCAGTCCTTTCCTTTCATGAAACTGGTTGGAGCTTTGTGACTGCTGCCCATCTGCTTTTTTGAAATTGTGTGATGGTTTCAAAAGTTACTAGAAGGGAGATAAAGATGTACACTCACTGCCCTGCATGCAGCACATATGCACTGTTTCATTAGCATACTAGGTTTAACATAAAAACAAGAAAGGTAGCTAACTTGGTCACATTCTTACTGCTGGATTTACATTAGTGTGACACCACTAATGCCACCCATTCATAGAGATATGACAACTACAAAGGTTTACTGCTTTTTTGCACCCCTGTAACCAATAACTCCAGAGCACTACTAGATTGCTATCAGTACAAAAGTAGCATTTTAAAATCACTTTGAGGGGTATGTATCATTTCAGATGGGTCTGAGTAACCATGAATCAAGCTTTGAACCTCTTACCACATATTAGGAGTCCATCTAAATCTTCTCATCCTCTTAGTGAAAAACAATAGCTTTTACTTGAAGAGACACTATTAAGTGGCAAGATGAATTAAAAGAAAACAGGGGGGGAAAGGAATAACAACAAAAAACCTTCAATCATTTAACTTACAGATGCAACTAATTGATTTGACGGTTGGCAGGGGAGTGCCATGGCAGCTAGTTTGATGTAGCAATTAATGCAATCATTCCTCTTTGTTATTACTTTAATAAGGTAAACACTCTGTTAAAATAAACTGAAACAGTTGTCTCTGGCCCACAGCTTGCAGTTGTGGTGAGCAGCGTAATAACCCCACAATGTAAAACTTGGACAGGAAAGAATGAATTACATTAATCCCCAAAGGTTCTTACTGCAGACTTTTGAAGTTTTAACTTTAGAGTGGGAAAGGAGATCTGAAACTTGGAAGGTATTCACCCCATGGCTCCTTGGAGAAAGCAGTGTGTGTCTGCTCAAGCACCCTGAATCCAGCTAATAAGGGCTGGAGATAAGCTCAGCTTCTGCAAACACTTGTGTGTTTATCTGCACTACCACAAATAGTCCCATGGTACTAAAAGTTCAACACAGCCCTAAAAATCAGCACTTGCACAGGTAGCTTTTGTACTGCTTTGGAGTATCAGTATGAAGAAGGAGAGCTTCAGATTTGGTTTTAACCTAATGATGGTTTTTTAGAAGTAGTTTCCAGAAAATTTCACTCTCAGTAGAAAGGGCTGCTTTATTTGTTGGAGTTTTCAACTTCAGGTTTTCATTCCAAACAACAGAATTAAGGAGGAAGCTGTGCTGTATTGTTAAGGATCCCTTCAATAAAACGGAGTTGCTGAAACAGAACAAAATGGAAAAAACTCCTGGTAAATAGTAACAACATTTTTCTTTCCCATTTACTGTACAATGATTTAACTTTAAGATGTGTGCAACTCAGAATTTTATTAAGTATTTGAGATTTCTCTTAGTTCCTAAACTCCCTTGTTTTAGTGGTTTTACACAAAATGAATGAGCACTCCTTTGGACTGAAATCTTCACATATGACCTGAAAACTATCAAATATTGTCATACAAAATCTATCTGGCTTGTTTGAGAAGTGCCATGTGACCAAAAGATTTGTATTTCTTCTCAGTTCCTGCTCTTCCCAATGATGCCTCAAGCCTTAATCACCTAAATGATAATTTACCAGATTCCCATAAGATATAGGCCCAAAGACAAATTAAATCACTGGAAATGCATGAGAAACTTTTGTGATGAATAATGTAGTTTCTAAGATGGTGAGTGCAGAGTATGTTGTACTAGGGTAGATTGACAGTGCAAATGGGTTATAAGGTGTTATGGCCTCCTTATTCATGTCAGCCAGCATAATGTGCTCAGGGTGCTATGGGCAAAATAGGCTCTATTTGTGGAATTTTTACTTTATTACTTACAGCCAATTAACATAAATTATGATTACTAATGATTACTATGATTATTAATATGAGATTACTCTCATGAGTAATCTATGATTACTAATTAGAGAGTACTGAGAAAAGTTGAGCAGGAGTGTTTATCTGCAGGTGGGTAGGAAGGGTCTGCAGGGGGCATCTGGATAGGCTGGATCACTGGGCCAAAGTCAGTGGTCTGAGGCACAACAAGGCCAAGTGCTGAGTCCTGCCCTGGAGTCACATCAACCCCAGGCACTGCTACAGACTGGGGCAGAGTGGCTGGAAATCTCCCCAGAGGAAAAGGATCTGCGGGTGCTGGTCCACAGCAGCTGAACATGAACCAGCCAGGAGGTCAATGGCATCCTGGCCTGTATCAGAAAGTGTGGCCAGCGGGGCTAGGGATGCAAATGTCCCTCTGTACTCAGCACTGGTGAGGCCACACCTCAAATCCTGTGTTCAGTTTTGGGCCCCTCACTACACAAAACATATGGAAGTGCTGGAGCGAGTCCAGAGAAGGGCAAAGAAGCTGGTGAATGCTTTGGAACACAAGTCTCATGAGGAGTATCCTAGTGAGCTGGCATTGTTTAGGCTGGAGAAAAGGAGGGCCAGAGAGAATTTTATTGCTCTCTACAACTACCTGAAAGGAGATAGTAGCAAGGTGGGGGTTGGTCTCTTCTCCCAAGTAACAAGTGACAGTTGCACCAGGGAAGGTTTAGATTGGATATGAGGAAAAATTTCTTCATGGAAAGTGTGTTCAAACACTGAAACAGGCTGCCTAGGGAATCACCACTTAAATAACCTGGACATATTTAAAAGAACTGTAGATGTGACGCTTCTAAATCATGTGGACATGATTTAGTGATCACATAGCAGAGCTGGGTTAACGGCTGGACTTGATGATCTTGGAGATCTTTTCCAACCTTAATGATTCTGTGATTCCTGCCCTCCTTCCACACTGCCATTTATCCCCAATGCACAGGGTCCCTCTGCAGGCTGTGCTGTCCCCTCCATAGAGACCTCACTCAGTGCTGTTCATTTTAGTTCTTCCAGGGTTGGCATTTTAACAGGAAAAGCTGTAGAAAGTTGAAGACTGTCCTTGCTGTGCTGAATAGAGAGATGCATTATTCACAGCATGTGGCTGCGTGTGCTCTTCAGTAAGTTTCAGAGCTTTACTCCAACCAAGCATTTTCTTGTCAAATTTTAAATTTGTCATTTCTAAAATGGTTGAAGCCAAGAACAGAAATAGTCTGCACAGTCCACAGAGAAAGCAGTTGAGATATATTTCATAGAATCATACAGTGGTTAGGGTTGGAAGGGACCTTGAAGATCGCCTAAAGAGTAAGGATGCTACTTATAATAACTCTTTTAATTCCCTTGCTTTCACTCTTTGGCTGGAAGTCTTCATTCACATTCCTACAGTTGCAGCCTCATATTTGGTTTCTTGCTGAAAACTCTCAGCTCTGAAAAAGGAAGAAACTCCCAGAGCAATCCCCATCCCTTTCTCTTTGGGGCCTTTACAGGAAGAGTGAGAAGCCAGCCCCTTGAATCCATGGAGCTCCTCAGTGCCCTGCCCCAGAGAGAAGAGCACCCGTGAGACAGAAGAGTCATTCCGTGGGTCAGGGCAGCATTTCCCCATTGTTGTTACCCTGGTGTTCTGTGGGTCTGCCAGAAAAGTTATGAACGGTTCCCTGTTCCGGCAAAAAGCGCACTGTGCTGTCTCTTTCTCTCATGAAACCCAGTGACCACGCAGCCACGCCGCTGGCCGACGCGGGGAAGGAACAATTCCAAACCTTTTAGTAGTAACTTTTGCCTTTGCTGGGGTTTGATGAAGTAGTTGTCGGTCGGATCAGTTCACGGGGACAGTGTGCCACCGGTGTCACGACAGCAAAGGAAAGCAGCAGCAGCA
>VZTN01023453.1:0-25637 GCA_013400515.1 Erpornis zantholeuca
ATCTACCCATTCTGAGTTTCGGTGTACCAGTCTAACAAAAATACCATTATTGAAAGTCATGTTCTTCTAACCACATCAGTTCTCTCTTTAAATAATTTTGTGTTCTGTCTTTTACCTTCAGAGTTAAGTTTCTTCTCCATCCTTTCCAAACCTTGCTGTAGTTTCAGATCTGTGAACCTCAGCGTCATGCTCCAAATATCTCCTAATTATATATTGCTTCACTCTTGTTTTGGCTTCCTCTGTTAGCCTAAGGTTTGGTCTCCATCAGTTCTGTCTTTCAAAACAATGCCTCTTTTCCTCTCAACTATGGGCTTTCCTGTTTTCTGAGCACCTAACTTCAACCTCAGAAAAACATCTTCTTCAATCCCACTGAATCACAGAATGTCCCTGTAAGACCTGTGTGCTTTCCTTACTGAAGCTATATGCCCTCCTGTGAAAGGTGCTCTGAGAGCTGATTGTAAAGTGCCGTGTAAAAATGCAATGTTGTGTAAAGGGTGATTAATATTACTATGGATTAATATTATTTCAGACAAATTCAGAAAGCCTTCTAAGATACTTATGCTTTGTGCTTTTCATCTCACCGTTTTTGGCTCTCACCTTGTAATGTACTTTCCGCTTCACTAAAGGTATGATAATGAGGCATGCATAATTGAAATGAAAATCTCTTCAGAACCCCTTCTGATTGAATCTGTTGAGAATCATAATCAAGCACTCCTGAAGTTACAGAAAACTAGTGTATTGATGTGCAGCAAAGGTCTGAGCTCTGCGTGAGTTGCTTACCCAGCCGACATGCTGTCCTTTGAATTATTCTAGTTTCGGAAAAAGTATCAGGGATACACTAATGGGCTGTAAAAGAAACCAATAATCTTGTGTATGCAAGATGAAAAAGCTTCATAGATAAAGTAATTAAATGACAGTGATATTTATTGAATGCATCTTGTGTACAGAAATGTTTTCCAAAGGAGCAGAAAATCCACAAGAACATGGAATCTTTATTTTTAATACACCCACAGTTTTCTCCAAAGGTGCAATTTTTCCTGTCGTGAATACTTATGCACCTCAATTGCATTTTGAAGCAATTAATTCCTGACTTTTGGGACAGTGTTTCATGATGCCAAAATTTTAAATTCTGATTACAAATCATTTTTCTGACAAGTTTTGTTTAGGATGATTCTTTTGAATAGATAATTTCTTTCTCGGAATTATGGATATTACCAAGTTCTATAATATATGCTTTTTTTGACTGAATAATTACATATGTAGATAAATGTGAACTAGAAATATGTTTAAAATACTAATAAGAAAGCCAGTGTCTAAAAAGTTAAGAAATGGCAACACTAAGGTTGTCTGTGTTAACTTAATGCATTTTCCAATCCATATTTGTGTGGATAAAAATTCCAATTTCATGATGATCTTTTGTAAACCAATGTGTCTCATTGGATATGACATACGATGTTGACCTTATTGCTGTCTACAACTACCTGAAAGGAGGTTGAAGCCAGGTTAGGAGTGGTCTCTTCTCCCGGGAAGAGAAAATGCCCTCAAGTTGTGCTAGGGGAGGTTTAGACTGGATATTAGGAAGAATTTATTCCCTGAAAGGGTTGTCAAGCATTGGGACAGGCTGCCCAGGGGACTGGCTGAATCACCAGTTCTGGAGATATTTAGAATCCATGTAGATTTGGCACTTGGGGACATGATTTAGTGGTGGATTTGGCAGTCCTGGGTTTATGCTTGGACTTGATGACTTAGAGATCTTTCCAGCCTAATCAATTCTATGATTCTATCATTCTAATTCTTACAAGTCTGTGTGCTGTGTATTTCTGTTAAAATGAAGGCATGCCCATTTTCTACAGAAATGCCTAAAGAAATAGTTCTGATGTAAAATCCAATTTACTGCTTTGTTCCCTGTGTTCCTGGATGTTATAATACATTATCTCAATTTCTAAGAAAGCGTTTTTAGCATGAGGAAAATAATTTTCTCAGTTTCAGTCTTAGAATGACATTTTCTATAGCTGAAATTTTCTGATGGAAAAAACCAAGGGATATCCAGACAGACTCACTAACATTTTTTGTCTGCAGTATTCTCTGTGTTAAAATGAGTGCAAATGTTCTGCATTATAATTGTATTCTGGGTTAACTTGGATTTAATACAGATCCTTCTGTTATAGGCAGACTTTTAAGCTAAGGACTGCAACTCTGGACACGATCCAACTTTTCCAGTTAATTAGGGCTGTAGACAGTGTTCTAAATTTTGAATCTCAGTTGTATCTGTAGTGCTGCTTCTCCTGTATCCGAAAGAGGCTTGGCTATTAACAGAAGTCTGTTGACTGAGATTCTGTCCAGAAAGCCTGAAATTATATCCGTGAGCTGAAGGATTAATTTAAAGAAATGGAAATCTCTCGAGTCTGTCTCTCCAGCATAGCATTGTGTACTGTCTTTTTTTTCCAGGAAAGCATTTTTTCTTTTATTTCCCATTATTATAGACAGGCACCTTGGTGGCTTTTCCATGTAAAGGCAGTCTTAAGACTATCAACTTTCCAGAAGCTGCAGTTTTTCTGCTGTTCATTTGCTCTTTTTTCATGTTTATAATTGTTTTCTGGAGTTAATTTTAAAGGTTGTAATCTTTATAACCTGGGGTAGTTATAAATATTAATGTAAAATACATGACATACATTTTTTTGTTTTCTTTTCAGTTCTGATTCCTTAAGGATAATTTTTACACCACCACGGATTGTAGGATCTGTCTTCCTTTTCTGGCTTCTCACACCCTATTAATTTCCAAGTCAAACCATGGCATATTCTTAGCTGTCACTCTGTCTTTGAGCTTCCTTCAGTCTTCATGAGAGTCAGTTTGATAAGTCATGCCCCAGTCATACATTGTTCAATTACATTTTTAAATTGACATTAATCTGATTCTTTTCTTGTCCAAGCATTTTTATATAAGTGGCATAATACTGTGTAATATCTAGTAGAATATTAAGGCATTTTCTAACCTTTGCAATTAAGTTTTATATAAAGGAATATTAATTATGGAGAAAAAAATAAAGATTGGAAGTTCAGATGTGGAAAAATCATAAATAGTCATATGAGTCATAAATCATATGAGGTACATATATATATTTCCAGTGAGCCTTCTTAAGTGCATTTGATACAGAAAATAGAGAGTTTATGTTCAAAAGCATCTCTTTTAAAATAACTGTGAGAAACATGTAAAATACTTGACTGTTCCACCATGAATACAAAGTTCTACTTGCTAAATGTTTACCGTTGTAGTTTTGCTATTCTCACTGCTCAATATATTTCATTGGTAGTTTCCAATTACCTATACCAGCAAATTACTGTTTTTCCAGTGGAAGCAAACATTTATTGGATTCCCTTCCAGCCTTGCAAATTTTCACCCCCAGTGACTGCAGGACTAGTCTTAATTTCTATTGGTGTTTACTGTGTATTTAGTAGTAATTTTATTTTAGTTTTGATTAGCTAAGGTTATGATAGAGACAATTTTTTAAGGAGAGTTACTATAAACCATATTGTTACTTAAAAATCAACCTCAAAGGGCAGCAGATGACTATGGAGCAAATCAAGAATTCTCATTTCCCTCTCAAGTATCCTACAGTGCTGAGACTACTGCATTTTTCAATTCCAGATTCTGATTAATTAATTAAAGTTAATGGTTAGAAGGGAGAAGGAGAATGGAAGCCATAATCACAGCAGAGAAGCAAAACTTAGGAAGATTAGTTGCAAGGCAAATGTGTCAAATTAAAGCAGTACATATTGAGTGAAAGGAAGAGCTGTGGGAAGTGAACTGACATATCTGATGGAGAATACTGCAAAAGCCAAAGGCTGAAATGTGAGCATTCAAACAATGAATGATTTTATTAAGGATACAAGTGTATGGTTAAAGCTAAAATAAGCACACTGTAATTATTATTGATAACAAAGAAAGATTACATATTTCCTTTTCTATTTCTATTATACTGTTGGGAGGTTTTATAGATCTCACTTCAGGAAGCCTTACGTAGAGTAAAATGAGGAAGAATGTTGGTAACTCTGCCCCGGAAAAAGAAAAAGGTGTTTTCTAGAAAGTGAAAACATAAAGCTCTCCATGTCCATTATGTTTCTGCCCTGGTGTAATGCATCTCATAAACTAAGGGCTTCCATTTTGTGTCTGTCTTCCTTGTCAAAGCAAGAAAAAAATGTGTGAGAGATGGATATGTACATATATATATATATAAAAAACTGTTAGGACATAGTGGCCGAGACAGAGGAATAAATATCATGCCTACAATTTTGGTTGTACAAATCTTTCAGGGATTTTTCTGTACTAGGAAAACCATACAGAGCCATAGAGCCATACATTTTGTGACAAATTCTCAAGTTTTACTGCAAGTTTAGTGTAATGATTTTTTCAACCTTTAATTGAGCTGCTGGATCCCAAGAGTAGACTATGAGAAACTACATTCCTCTGTGCTGTGGACCTTATCTTTATGCCAACAGGAGCCTTTGCCGTGCTGGTCTGGAAGATGTGTGTGATCAGCTAAAAAGGCCATTCCTGCACTTTAGGGCTTAGTGTGGGAAGATCTCATGGTTGTGCTTATTTCCCTGCCATCAGTTTTTAGTTCTAGGAATGGTGAATAAAATAAATCCAAACAATATACTGAAAACCTGCACATGGTGATGGGGCTCAGGTGGATAAAAAAGGCTAGTCTGGTAAGTGACTGCTTGTCAGGTGTGGAATCCTAATGTTGTACCTATGCAGTGTTTTATTTACGGGGATTTTGTTTGTTTGTTTTGTTGGGGTTTGCTTTGTGGGTTTCTTGTTTGGTTGGATGATTGGGTCAGTCAGTTTTGTTTTGGTTTTTGTTGTTTGGGTTGTTGTTTTTTTTTTAACTTAATGGGTTAGAAAGGAATTGTCCGAGTACTGGGACTTTGCCTTTCTTTTGTGTCTGGAAAGAATTGTATCTATTGAAGTACTTGATGTTGTGTGGACATGTGGGATCTAGAGAAGAACAAGAATAAAAGTTAACTTTTTGGGTACAGGAATAAAGAAGAAAAGTAAAAAGTTTTGGGGTTTTTTATCAGTTCATGATGCCAGTCAAATAAATGACAGCTATCCTGAGGTAAAAAACAATTTTTACTCTTAGAAAAGATTACTGCCAATGCCTAGTAACTGATTCTTTCCACGTACTCTGATAGAGAAAACTGCAAACTAAATATCATATTACAAGATAATATGGTTTCCTTTGAATCAATGGAATAATTGAAACCATTGGGGTTAAAGTTTTTTGAAGCAAAGCTTATCGAATCCTTTCTGAGCTATTTAAGCAGAAAATCATTCTATTGACATCTTGGTCCTTGTCTGTTCCTTTGGGGTCTCATGCTTTGTTCCATTTTATATACTTAATGCTGCTGTCTTTGTCTGCATTTCCCACTTAGTTCATTCCTTTTGATGTGCCTCTTACGTCTTTACGAGAAGGCTCTTCTCATGTACTAAATTTTCACCTAAAATCTCCTTGAAAACTCACAGCTTTGGGGCTTATGCTAAGCTCCTGAGGTGACTGGACTGAGCAAAAGAACCTTGAGTGTGTAAGCTAGGAAATGCGTGGAGGACAGTGACTGCCATTCTCCAGCAGCTGCCCAACTGAAAGAAATACACAAACCTCAAAATTTTCATAAAGCAGCAGCATTGGAAGAAATTCAGATTGCAAGGCAAGAGCCAAGTGAAGATATAGCACTGTAACAAGATGGTGAGTTGGAGGAAAATGAATCCCAGGATTAACAAGCTGCAGAATTTATGCTTAGTGAACTGTTAAAAACCAGTGAAGGAGGAAAATGAGAGCTATCAACAGCTGCAGAATATGAGAAGCATAAGAAAATGAGAGGTGCAGGCAAATAGGATGGCTTAAACAATTACATTTTGGAGTGGAAAAGGTTGGAAACATTCTTTTTCAGTTTTTAATTAGACAGACTCCAAATTGAAAATTGAAATAAAGCAATCAAGAGAAGCTGTGAGAGTCTGGTGTCTTCTAAAAAGTCAATTAAAGATTCCTGTGGCTAATGTGCAAATTTGAGATATTCCTTCTTAAAATGGTAGAAGACACCAAAAATATTACTTAAATGTCTAGCTTTATCATGATCTGTACGTCTACGCCAGTACACCAAGTGTGGCAAGGGAAGAAGTGCTTGTGTGCAAAAAGGGGCAGTTACTTTATAGTCCACCCCAAATTCATTTGCAGTAAAGTAAAAGTTATAGAACACAAAATCCTTTTCAAAAAGGGAAGTGTAAATGAGCTGCATTAGCAAATTGTGACCTACTGCATACTTCAGTTAATTTTTACAAATCTCATCAAGCAGTGCTTTCATACTATAAGCAATTATAAATATGCAATCTGTGACACTCTCTTGCTGTACGTTAATGGTTGGAGCAAGTGATTGTGGACGTGCTGGTGAATCGTATTTTGGTTCTATCTTTTGTATTCAAGTAGTTTAATTAGCAGAAGGGGTGTATGTTTTCTGGGAAAATTTAGTACTTAGTGTGCTATATTGATGAAAGCACTTTGGACTCACTAGATATCTTAATTAGTTTGAGTCTTATTTCTTTATTCAATCACATTGTCTTTGAAAATTTGGAAGTTGTTACAACAGTGCACTTTCTACATAGTTTCACTTTCATGCTGAAAAACAAATGAAAGCTTGAAAGTGGTTTTGGCAATACTTACTTTGTTTTTTCTACTGTTGGTTTACCACAATACCAACCAAGATTTGTAGACAAAAAGGTGCTCATATATGCTGGGCAGTGAATATCATAAAGTTATAAAATAAGTGGAGTTGGAAGGGACTCATCAGGATCATCAAGACCAACTTTTGGCCCTGTACAGGATATCCCAAGCATGACACCACATGCCTGAGAGAATTGCCCAAATCCTTCCTGAGCTCAGACAGGCTGGTGCTGTGACCACTTCCCTGAACAGCCTGTTTCAGTGCCCAATTATCCTCTGGGTGAAAACTTCTCCCTAATATCCAACCTAAACCTCCCCTGACTAGCTTCATGCCATTTCTTTGAGTTCTGTCAGTAGTTACAAGAGTGCAGAGATTGGTACCTACCTCTCCTCTTCCTTTGATGCCTTAAGTGGCTACCTAGAAACAGAGACTAGACAGGAATAAAGGAGGTATTTATTTGAAAGGCCTTCAGGTGCACACTCTGAGCTCCAGAGGGTCCTGCCTCAGTGGATCCCAAAATGGACAATGACAGGTCACGGGTTCTTCACACTTGTATATCAGCATAAATTCACCAACCAGACCCCAGCCAATGATGGAATTTCCCCAAGCTCTCCCACCTCTTCCCAAGATGATGGTTTACAGTTCTTGGGCCTAGGATGGCCTGGGTGTCCTTGGAGAGCAAGCTGGAGAGGCTTTGTTATGTCTATCTTAGCATAAGAGAACAGCACTTAACAAGCTACAGGAAACTTCAGAGTTACACTATCAGTACAGGATTTGAAAAACATAAAAGCTAAAACTTTAGGCATCACCTTCTCAAGGATGTTGTAGACTGCGATAAGATCTCCCCTCAATCTCCTCCAGGCTAAACAAAGTGACTTCAGCTGCTCCTCATAAGGCTTCACCATCCTCATGGCCCTCGTTTGGATGCTCTCTAATGGCTTGATGTCTTTCTTACACTGTGGTGCCCAAAACTGTCCCCAGGACTCAAGGTGAGGGTGTCCCAGTGTAGAGAGGGACAATCCCCTCCCTTGCTCAGCTGGTGATGCTGTGCCTGATGCCCCCAGAACAGGGTTGGCCCTCCTGGCTGCCAGGACACTTTCAACTTTACACCAACCAAGACCCCCAGGCCCCTTTCTGCAGCACAGCTTTCTAGCAGCTTCCTCCCCAGTCTATATAGACAATCAGGGTTTCCCTGTCCCAGGTGTGCAATCTTAATTTGTTAACTTGCCCTTAATTTGTTGATGTCTCTGTGCAGGGCCTCGCTGCCCTCGAGGGAGTTGACAGGTCCTCCCAATTTAGCATTATCAGCAAACTTCCTTGGTATTCCTTCAAGTCTTCCGTGCATGTGGCTCATGAAGATGTTGAAAACACCTGAGCCAAGGGTAGAGCCCTGCAGAACCCCACTAGTGACAGATCACCAGTCTAATGCTATCCCACTCACTAACTTTTTAATTTTAATTTTTGTTAGGACCTTGCATGCAAGCCTTTGAGTGAGCAGCTTCTGCTGCTATTTGAACTAGCTATCCACCAGTCCTAGAGAGCTGACCTGAATATTCCAGCTTCCAGGAAGAAAAAAGAATATGCACAAGATTTTTAAGTGGTTTACTGAAAACAGAAAGTTTTCAGTAAAACTTTAAGAATTAGCGACTTCAAGAGGATAAGCAGTAATCTGTGCTTCTCAAAAGCTTCAAAAAACTTTGCAGGTTAATAGAGAAAAGACAGAAATGGTGAGAGTGAGTGAATGAGTGTTGTCTGTGAGGCAAGGCATGATAAATGTGTCTGGCAGCATATACTGTTAGGGCAAGCATTTTGAATTAGATTCGGGTAATGATGTGTAGTTGCTGATGAAATGAACGTGTTCGTTGAAGAGCCATAGCCAAAACGTGGAATGCAATCTGTAAAAAGACTTATTATAAATCCACTGGTTACAGATCTATAAAATGAATATTAGGGAAGTTTTTACTGCAAATGTTGTACTTAGTCATTCCTATGTAGGTGGACACTTAAATCACACTATATAGCACTCATTTATACAGTTATTGGTACAATTTGTACAGTAGTCTGTTGAAATCTTTCATGATGCAGATGTGTTGAAAGAGTATCTGAGACCAAATTCAAGTATCTGCTTTGAGCCTCAGATTCTTGAATTCTGCAAAATCAAACAAGAGTCAAGAGTGCCATAATAAAGCAAATTGTAATAGTGAAGTCAGAAATTAATTTGGAACGAGACTAAAAATTCAGACATAAGAAATATAAATATAAAAATAAAACCAAACCAGTCAGGGTTGGACAAAGGAGAGGTCAAAAGAGTATAAATCTAAGCTTAATTTAAATAGAATTTTTGCCATTTATGCTGAAAAAACTTTTGTTGCTCTTTCTGTTTGTGACAGTCTTTGTAAAAAATAATTGTGCTGTCTAAATTAAATTTATTGTTCAGCATGGGTTCTTGCCAGAACAACTTTCCTTTCTTATATTAAAACATAAGTGAAAAGTTGAGTTGGGGTTTGCTGATGGGGCATTTTTGAAATCTAATTACCTTTCATTTTTATGTTCTAGATTAGTTGATTTTAAATTGTTTAACTGTCAATACATGTGTAAGTGTGAGAATCCAAATATATTCTAGAATTTACTGACTTGGCTTTAATATTTATTTTTTGTGTGGGAAATTGAAGAAACTACCCAACCTGTAGTTGAAGGTTTGGATGGATTTTTTTAAATGTGCTTCAATCACTATAATTTGAATTTTCTTTCTGTTTACCCAATCAGTCTTTTTGAGTCCTTGCAGGTAAGTGGGGAAAAAAAAGGATTGTATTTCACTGTTAAGCTACTCATTACTGGTTATGAATTCTGATGAATTTAAAGCCTTTTATTTATAAGGAAGGCTAGCAATATCACTGGTGCTATGGAAAATTAGACTTTGTCTCTGATTCCTCAGAAATTCTTCTTGCCAAGATAAAGTGTGTAACTTTATAAGCTGTGTCACAAAGAATTGGCAAAAAACTGCATTGTGCTGAAGCAAGCAGTCTCAGCTCCAACACTTTTGCATTTTTGAGGAATGGTTCTGAAATCATAACATCATTCTTCTAGTTTTGTTAAGCTGTTTAAAATAAAAAAACCCTCTTATGTTGGCTGTCGGTATTGATTTAGCATAAATGCTCTATGTTGGTATCAAATCCTTTATTTGTAAGAAAAAACAATGGATCCCTTGCTGAGAGAAGAGTGACCATTCTTCTCCACACCTACACTTAAGCTCACACATACTCATAAATTCATAAAATGAAAAAAAAACCCTGTGTAGAGATTCATATGCATGTCTACATGCATTCTTCGTTTTTTTCCCCTCTTTCTTAAATATTAAGATTGCTTCTGTTTTCTTACCCTGTTTTCATTATTTTTAACAAAGCCAGCGGGCTGTTTGTACCATATACTCTCTAATGTAACATCTGCAATTTTAATGATAAATAGTGCAGATATGTTAGATGACTATGAGAAAAATGCTTCATGTTCTTCATGCTGTCTCACATCAGCATATTCTAACCACCTGAACTGATCTGGCAGACATGATGAAGACTTTATGTATCTTTGAGTGTATTTTCCTTGGAGTATTAGGTAATGTTGAGATTCTTTTTAGGAGGGTAGTTTAGTGGGGTTTTGTGGAATTAGTGTATCAGCACTATTAACGAGCTGCTATAGAGTACCACTAAAATGCATTATTCTATCTGTTACAATTTTCACTTAAAGTCTCAGTAACATCTACCTATTATCATTTTAGTCTTCATTTAGAGTCTTAGTCACATACTGTGGAAGAATTGATGTTCAGTTTCCTTGTGTTTTGCCTCTACTGTAGGAAAAATTTCCTATCTCCATTTAAGATATATTGATTCATTGACTTACTGGGTTTTGGTTTAGGATTGAAACATTATTCCTTTAAGACATACAGGACTGAAGTAAAACACATCTATCCCCTGGAGAGTGCACTGCTAATGATGATGATGATTATATTAATAAATATTGAATAATATGGTTCCTATAAACCCCCTAAGTCACCCACAGCCAATTCAGTTCAAAGTAATTGACGAAGATCTGTTTACTCAGTGTTTGAAATAGAATAGCTCAGCTCTGCATAAACAATGCAAACTAACATTCAGGGAAAAGAATTTTTCAGAGTTTTCCATCTTGAAAGCTTTTGTAAGCCTATCAGCAAGCCCACTGTGAAAAGCCTGACGATTCTTTTGGGGCACTGGATCAGCACTGGCTGCCCTAGGCTGCAGCCAGCTTGAGCTTCCTAGCTTTCACTTTTGGAAAATTCAGTGAAATTATAGATGGTCCATTAGCATTAGGAATTTCTATCCCTTGAAGATGCCAAAAACTTTGGTAATATAGTGTTAGTAACTTAAATAGGCAGGAGGGGAAATGAAGTGGTTTTGGTCTCCTCACTGAAAGTGGACTCAGTGGTTAGGATCTAAATTTGGCATTTGTTCTATAAGTTTCCTTTAGGCATCAGTATGGCAAAAGACAACTCACAGTGCCTATCTATTTGTTCTTTATACATGTATTTATTTTTATATTTTATGGTGTATTTATATTTTGTATTTTAAATTCAAGCATCAGTCCATGTTAAATCCCATTCTACATTTAGCCATTCAGTAGATGTTGTGGAAGCCCTGAGCAGAAACGAAAGGTCAAGTTTAGAGGTGGAGTCCATTTTACTCCTTAGTGCAGTCTGAAGTATAGAATCATAGAACTTCACAATGGTTTGGGTTGAAAGAGGTCTTTAAAGTTCATGTACCTCCACCCCCTGCCATGGGCAGTGACATCAGTTTGCTCAAAGCCCCATCCAGCCTGGCTTTGAACACTTCCAGAGATGAGGCATCCACAGCTTCTTAGGGCAGCTTGTTCCAGTGTCTCACCGCAGTCACAGTACAGAATTTCTTCCTTATGTGTAATCCAAATCTACACTCCTTTAAAAATCATTACCTGTTGTCCAGTCACTGCAGGCCTTTTTAAAGTCTTTGTCTCTGCAGCACTGATTCCACCAAGATCTTTTATCCCTTACTCTCTCAGAGACACAGCCAATGGTGGACAAGACAGCAGTTTATTGGGCTACTTCCTAGAGTGACACAACATTACATACACTGTAAGAGATTAAATGTGCCTGGGCTTCAGGCATCCTGTAGGGTATCCTGTCATTCTGTGGGTTCAGTTTTCTCTTTTTACATGCTTAAGGCTGAATCTTCACTAAATAGTAGCAGAGAGCCGCTAATGTTCTGTGTTGCTTTTCAATAGTTGTTTGCAATATTCCCTTGTTTCAAAATGTGCTGCAAATTGCAAAATACTTACCTTTGTTGGAGAACACCTGCAAGTAGTTTGGATATGCAGCAAGAATGAACCTTCTTGCAGCCACCTACAGGATTTTTTTTTGTTTTGTTTTCATTTATTCTGAAGTGTCTTATAAGAGTAATTTTTAGGAACATTATAGTGACTTAACATGGCAACTTCCTATGTATCCAGCAATAGAGATTTGTGGAAATGCTGATTACTTAGGAAGAAAGGAGCTTAAAAAAAGGCTCCTTAAACCTCTGGTGTGATCTTCATGCATTCTAAATAGCTGACTTCTTGAGTCATCCCACAATGAGAATGCTTCTGACTGCATTGTTGGGTTAAGGGAATGCGTCAGACAGCTTTCTCTCATGATGTATAAAAAGCTAATATACAAACAAAAATTCATTCTGACAAAAGCTGTGACTTGTGTCAGAAGTGAAAATTAAATGCCAGATGGATAATTCAATCCAAAATGACACTTTAGCCTTGAGGACACTCTTTTTTTTTTTTTTTTTTTTTTTTTTTTTTTTTTTTGTGGAGTCTGTAATTAAAAGCCAGACAATATCTCAATATCTGAATGTAGGACAGTAGAGAAAGAAAGATGCACTATTATCTGTGAAATTAAAACATGCTTAGAAGTAGCTATTGATGAGTTCAAATTTTCATTAATTTTGATGTATTTACAGGTGTTATATAGTTACGAGAGAAAAATCTATCTAAGTAAGTGCTTAAATGAGCACTTCTTTAAAACATGCATATAAAAATACATTTAAAATGTTTTCTGAATACATAATCAATTAGGTGGAAGATAAGTGGAAAATATGTTTTCTGCTTTTTTGTTTTTCTCACTTTTTTTTCTTCTCTAGGATTGATTTTAATGGGTCTCCCAGTATAACTGAATTAAATTTAAAGGAAAAAAAAAATCAAGCAGTAGTAGCTAGTTAATCTCAGATATTTCCAAATCACAGTTGTTAAACTTTCTGCTAAGAATTAAGCAGTACCATGCTCTTTTCCAGAGAGGGGTTAGCAAAAGAAAGGAAGAAGGAATGCAGCTAAAATAAGCAGAAAAAAGCCTTTTAAAAATCACCAACTAAACCCAAACAGTTCTTGTATCTATGCAGTATTTGTATGTCAGGTTATTTACTTAAAATGTTCATATGTAAAAACGCTGGTCAGAACAGCACACAAACTATTTTGGAAGATTAGTTTTCTATTTTTCAAAGCTGCTAGGCCTAAATCCTTATGATTCTCAGGATTGTGTGAAAACCTAAATGCTGGGCTTTTAATCATACAATTTTGAGCTCTAATGCAGCTGTAAGCCATCCACAAAGGCAGCTGCTGTAACAGTTCTAGACTAAAGCAATAACAGAGATGCACAGTATTCTTTTCCCATGAGCAGGTTCATTCTGTATTCATCTTCTAAAGGAAACTCCAAGTGCATTCATTAAGAAATTTTAAGTCCAAATCTTGTGCTAGATTATAAAAGTGCTTCGTATGTGAGAACATCAATTGTGTAAAAAAGCTACTATACTTAATTGGTACAGCAAAACTATATGTGTTAGCCTATTTGTACAAGAAATACTAAATATATTACATTTCTGGTTCTCCAAGTAACAGTTCTCAGTATATAACAAAGAAAGTAAGGTATTGTTCACAGCGATGATGTTAAAATGGGTACATTACTGAACATAGAAATAAATTTGGAAGGAAGGAAGGAAGGAAGGAAGGAAGGAAGGAAGGAAGGAAGGAAGGAAGGAAGGAAATTACAAAATAGGGTAATTTTACACATTTCTTTACCTGTCTCTGTGTATGGTATTTAAATAATGTTTATTGGCATGTATGGGAGTTCTCGGTCATTGGAAACAGACACATTTTCATTCTTATTTGCAGTGGTGTGGACACAGACATAATGAAAAGGATAACTGGCATCTTAAAGGAATTGGGGCTAAGTTGAACTCACGTTTTCCAGGTCTATAATTAGGCTGAATTTGCAAAAATTCTGCCCCATTATGGTCAATAGTAACAGTGTTTCTTGGGGATTTCAGATATTTAAAAATTTCAGAAAAAAAAATCGTTTATCTACATTATGTCCTATTTCTAATAAAATAGAGCAGTGCTCTATGCTGGTTTGAGTTTCCCAGAGCTTTTCTAGCATAGCATTTTTTTTCAGTCTTCTACTCTTTCTCAGAAATATCTTGTATTCCACACATGGACATAGTCTGTATAAACAGTGGCTGTAGAATAGTTTTGATTGGAATGTCCCTTCCCTCTTAATTATTTTCATTATTAGTAGCTGTGTATGTGAAAAGTACAGTGAACTATGTCAAATCCAGATAGTACATGGTTTTGTCTCTTGTCTTTTTGGCTGTTCTGAAAACCTCAGTTTTCATATTATGTGCCCAAATCTGTCAAGTAATACATAGCTTAATTTAATACTAAATTATTTAATGCTGTATTGTAAAAGCCATGGAAGTTTTGTTTGCAGATGCTGACAGTGGGCCAAATCTAAAGCTATAACAGAAGGCTGGCTTCAGGCCAGATTCTCTGCCACAGCTTAATGAAAAGAGAGCTGAAGATTTCCTGATACTTGCTTCATTGCAGATGGCTAAGCTTATCCTATGTGATTAACTTCAACAGCCTCCTTTCAAATAGAATGGAATCCAGCAAGAATATGTACTTAGGACATAAAAAAGTAAGAATCAGTACAGCTTAATTAGCCCTGCACCTACTTTATCCAATTAGTGTTGGAGCACCATTTGCCAACAAGTTTCTCGGTGATTAAAATACTGGATGCTAGAATATTTGGCTCAAGCTTCTCTATAGCAGGCAGTTCTTGTGGTAACCAGTGGTCACACAAAGTTCTTAGGTACATTGTCTAGGTGATATACACACCTGAAAAGATCACAGCTTCAATGTGCTGTTGTGAAATAAATAGAGATAGAGCTCCCTCATCCCCAAAGTAAACTCTGGATTTCAGTGATTGTACCACTGAAAAGGACCTCTGAGTGCAAACCCTTCCATTTCATATAGCAGAAATTTTGCAGAATCTGGGACGACTCATAGATGAATGTCAAAGATTCTCTTAAGCATTGTCTTCTAGCATCATCTGAGAGACCTCCATGGCAAATAAAGTCCTGATGACTTTAAAAAGAAAAAATATTTTTTTTTTCTCTAAGTGGTCATGTTCTTTAAAACTTATTTAGATTTTAGACCTATCTTGTACATCAAAAGGGATTTGAGAATAGTAGAAATTCTCGTTTTGATGTTACTTCAGTTCTTTATCTTCCTCATAAAACTGTGTTGGTAGATACTGAGGAAAAAAAAAGAATTCAAACAAGATACAATGGTCTGGCCTCTCTGCAATTCTATCTCAAACTTTCATGTAACTTTAACTACTTTATGAAGCAAAAATTTGCTTCTTAGAGGTTTTTTTGTATCTCTCAGCTGTAACTTTCCCCACCTGCCTTTCACAAGCCTGATGCAAAAGTTTTATTAGAGTTTTGATGCATGATGTTTATGTTGCCATCTAACAGAAGGAGCTTCAAGATGCTTAAGGCATCTGAAGGGGATCTAGCCTGAGATAGTCATACATGCGAAAGATAATTTAGGGCATAAGCCTCTTTTATGAAAACTTGAATGCTTAAGCAGTTAGGAGGGAATTTGTTGCCTGAAAAAATCTTCCTAAGCATTCAAAAATATAAGCATCTAGGTCATGCCTGTAATGACTTGAGGTTCTATGTTTCGTGTTCTGTTTTTCAGTAAGAAGCAAATGGACTACTTCCTTTTGTTTCTCCTCTTTAAACAAAGGACCTTAAAATCCTTATCTAGGAATAGAGTTGTACCCTTCATCAGTGGAACTATTCATCCAGAAAGGTACTAGTGAATGAAGAAACATCTCTTGTACTGGGTGATTTGCCTTAGGAAAGACAGTAGAAATAACTAAATGGAAGCAGGAATATTACATTCAAAGCTCATTCTGAGCAAATTCAGGCAGCTTCTATGTGTGTGTGTAAAGCTACAACATTCACAAATTAAATCTTCATGTTTCAATATGTTATGTAATGTATTGTGAAGAAAATGTTTGCACTGCCTTTACTAGTATAGTTTTTGATTATTTAAATTAGAGATTCCAAAAACCGAATTTTTTTCTCACCATTTTGTAGTTTGATTTTAAATTTGTTTTAATAAATGAAAGACTCTGTAGTTGGTTTCACAATCAGACAGATTATTAAATGATATCATGCAGTGGAATGAGAGTACAGGACCTAAGCTTCTCATATCCAGTAAGAAAATTTTAATGAGTCCAATACTATGTACGAATGTTTGAATTTTCAGTGCTTCGGGAGAATGCTTGTTTATTTGAGAACAGTTTTAAAAACTCTACAATTACACTGTGATTTATTAAAAGAAATTTTCCACATTTTGGGCCAATACAAAATTCAGAGTTCCTTCAGTTTAATCACTTCTGTTTCTACAAAATTCATTTATTTTAAATACTTAATGTTCTTGGTTATCTTAACTGCATTTCAAACATAGCCCAGACAGTATTTAAGTCCCAAATGATCTATGTCATTCAGTTTATAGAAAAATATCTGATGAGCTTCTTTGCTCTTTACTCGGGTCTGCCAGTCATTCTTTGCAATTTTTCCCCAGTGTTAAAATGGTCTGGTCTCTCTGTGGTTGTATCTCAGACTTTCACCTAACTTTAATTATGTTATTCATAAAAAAAAAAAAAAAAAAAAAAGAAAAAAAAAAAGGATTTTTGGATTTTTTAGCTTTCAGCTTTAGCTTTTGTGTCTACAGACCTGCTGCAAAAGTTGTATAAAAGTGTTTTGATGCATAATGGCTATGTGGCCATCTAGCAGAGTGAGCCTCAGGATGCTTAAGGCATCCAAAGGGCAGCTAGCCTGAGATATTTATGCATGAGAAAGCTACTTCAGTCCACAAGTCCCTTTTTTGAAAACTTGTGGCCAGGAGGGCCAGTGGTATCCTGGGGTGCCCTGGGAAGAGAGTGGCCAGCAGCTTAAGGGAGGTAATCCTCTCCCTCTGCTCAGCCCTATTGTGTCCAGTTCTGGGCTCCTCAGTACTAGAAAGACAAGGAACTACTGGAGAGGGCCCAATGGAGGGTCCCAAGGATGATGTGGGGACAGAAACACCTCCCTTCTGAGGAGAGACTCTGTGAACTGGGCCTGTTCAGTCTGCAAAACCTTGAGAGGGGATTTCATTAATCCATATAAAGGCAGGTGCCAAGGTGATGATGCCAGATCCTTTTTGGTGGTGCCCACCAACAGGCTGGGGAACAATGGATATAATCTAAAGCACAAAAAGTTTCACCTCAGTATGAAGAAGAACTTCTTTGCAATAAGGGTGGAAGAGCACTGGAGCAGGCTGCCCAAGCAGGTCATAGAGTCTCACTCTCTGGAGATATTCAACACCCACCTGGACAAGTTGCTGTGTAACCTCCTGGGGATGGCCTGCCTTGGCAGGGCAGTTGGACTAGATGATCTCCAGAGGGGCCTTGCAACCATAAGAATGCTGTGGTACTGTGATTCTGTGGTTATTACCTGATAAATGGTCTGAGATGTCTCAGAAGTGTGGACACATCTGCAAGTGTTGGAATTCCACTGTGAATGAATGCCAAAAAGTGCTCAGCGTTTTTGGAAGTAGATGTAGGTAAACATAGATGGTGAAAAGCTTTCCTGGTATGAATGTTTCAGCAGGAGACAGAAAGATCCTTGAAAGTTAATTTTATGTGCTACAAGGAAAGCTTGGTGAAGAAAATATGAACGTGTGGTCAAAAATCTATCTAAGGAGCATACACGTAAAATTACTGTTCTTGATATTGCAGTTTTACTGTGCATTGAAGGAGTCCTAAATGCACTGTAGGTGGAAGAAAGTGCAGCATTGGATTTGCATTGCACAAGATGAGCTGTTAATGCTGGATGCTGTTCTGGCAGTCTCTAGTTCCTTTGACTGTTTACCTTTAATAGTTCAGAGGTTAAATCTGCATTTACCCATTGTGATTGCTATGTCTGGAGAGCAATCCTACAAGTAAATATGGCTTTTGATATACCTTCTGTAATCTCCTCCGCTCTCTGCCGTACTTGCACTGGTACCACACTAAATATCACTAAAAAAGCAAACACTCTAAGGTGTGCTTTAACAGCTAAGTTGCTTGGTTTCTGTTAATTAATGTGTTACGAGGAAACGATAATTGTTAAAAACTAGGTTAAAAGAAAGTTGTTTTTGTATTAAAATGTGACTGTAATAAAATGATATGGAATTCTGTAATATTCATGCTGGACAACAGTGGATGCTGCTCAGATGTAAAGAGGCAATCAAAGACTTTCTTGAATAGGTTGCCTTTCCTTTGGGTGTTTAGCTCTGAATTCCCACCAGATTCCTGAGGCTATTTGCAACTGTTATCCTCTGCCAATCATATTCTTCTATATCTCTGATTAAATAGCTTAAAAGTGATATTCACCATTTCTTCTTGCATGTGCAATATTCTTCTGGTCTTTCTCTAAATCCCTAAGGAATTTTTTTCTTCAGTTCTTATGCTTGTCATTTCTCATGACCACAGTTAAACTCGCCCCACTCCCTGGACCAAGGCACTTCGTGTTCAGGTGGCTTCCAGCAGCTATCTTTGATGCTAAACTCTCTGGCAAAATTCAGGGCAAAAAGGAATATTAAAATGGAGATCTGATTTGGAAAGAAGTACTGAGCTCAAAGTCAGAGCCTAACAAAATAATAATAAATAAAACAGTCGCACATGGAGCTGTACATGCTGTGGCAAGTGCAAGCCAAGGTAATGTGTTTGAAAGCCAAGGCATTTGGAAGAAGTAGTAGGAACTTTAGTGGCTTGTGTGAGTTCCTGAGAGCTTGCAACTGATAGCAGAATGTGCACAGCCTGGGCAAGCAGGAGTACTAGTTCAGGAGAATTTGTTTCAGAAGGAATGAACGACTTTATAGGAGATGATAAGAGCTTATAAGCAACTTGGGAGGTTTGTTGGTTGTGCGTCTGAAACAGGTGTATAAACAATGTGGTCCCAGCAACACAAGTATTAGTGCCAAAAAATCAGTAACATCAGGAATTAGGTAAAGGCAGGACTTACAGGTACAATCCCATTCACGCTGACTGTTCAGATAACCAAATATATTTGTCTGTTGGTGCCCAGTGAGCTGGCTAGCTATCCATCCTTTCTGGGCAACAGATCCTCCAGGATCTGAGACAGCCATCAGGAACTCACAGCTTGGTTGGTGGAACCTGGGTAGGGCCAGAAGCAACGTTGTCCTCCAGACATACAAAGGAAGCCCTTAATTTACGGCAACACCCAGGGCTGCAAACAGGAGATGGCTGTGGCATGGCAGTTCGGATGCAAGGCCGCAGGAAAGGTGATGAAGCTCTGCCAGCTTGACCAGGAAGCAATGGCACCCACCTGGATGGAAGCCATGGCCTCTTTTAAGCTCTGCACCTACCATAACTGATGGAGCTGCCCAGGTTGAGCTCTTGGTGGGAACATGCTGCTGCCGAGTGCCAGCTGTGGGCTGTGCCCTGCTCTGTCAGACACCAGTACCAGCCAGCAGCAGTGAGCACCGCCGTGGGAGGTGTGCCCAAGTGGTGGAACTCCTGCACTTAGTGGCAGAGCTGCATCAGGGAATGAGAATTATCAGGGAGAACTGGAGAGAGGTTGGTTACTGGAATCACGCCCTGCCTTCCCTGGGACAGGCCCAACAGTCAGAGAGGATGTGTGATAGAGAGGATTCCTTGACCTGTGAATGGAGAAGGACTGGTTGGTGATGTGATGGTTGGAGGCTGTCTTGCCACAGAGATCACGGAATTCTGAAACTTTCGGGTTTTGGAGAAGTAAGGAGAGGGGTCAGCAGAACTGCCACCTTGGACCTTCAGAGGGCAGACTTTGGCCTTCTTAGGAGACTGGTTGGTTGACAGCCAGCTGAACATGAGCCAGTGTGTGCCCAGGTGGCCAAGAAGGCCAGTGGTATCCTGGCCTTTATCAGAAAGTGTAGTTGTAGCCAGCTTGACCGGGACAGTGATCATTCTCCTGTGCTTGGTAGTGGCGAGGCCACACCTTGAATCCTGTGTCCAGTTTTTGGCCTTCTCAATTCAGGAAAGACACTGAGGTGCTGGAGCATGTCCAGCGGATGACAGAGCTGGTAAAGGGTCTGGAGCAAAAGTCTGATGAGGAGTGGCTGAGGGAACTAGGGTTGCTTAGTCTGGAGAACAGGAGGCTCCGGGGAGACCTTATCACTCTCTACAACCCCCTGAAAGGAGGCTGTAGTGAGGTGGGGGTCAGTCTCTTCTCCCAGGTAACAAGTGACAGGACAAAGAAAATATTCTCAAGTTGTTCCAGTGGAGGTTAAGATTAGATATTAGGAAAAATTTCTTCAGTGAAAGGGTTGTCAGTCATGGGAACAGGCTGCCCAAGGTAAACAGTGACTCAGCCCGGGGTGAGTCACAGTCTCTGGAGTCATTTCAAAGGTGTCTGGATGTGGCAGTTAGAGACATGGTTTAGTAGTGGACTTGGCAGTGTTAGGTTGTGGTTGGATATCGTGAACTTAAAGGTTTTCTAACTTAAATGGTACTATGATTATATGATATTAGGGTTCTTGTGGGAGTGATGTTTGGGCTATGATTTTCATCCTAGATATTTCCTTGAAAAAATGCATAAATTTTATGATATCTATAGAGGTAGGGCAGTTCATCTAGATGGTGTTTTGGTCTGGGGGAGAAACAAGAGATTAGGACTGGTGACCCTTATTGGCTTTAGAAAGGACCAGAACTTGCAAAGAACATGCTGTCGAGAACTCATAAGTCTCTAAAAAACCCAGAGAAAAAGCAGGGTTAATTTTGTTGTCTGTTTTTGTCCTGCCTTTCAAAATGCAGTCAGAAGAGGTGGAAATGAAAATAAAGATGGGTTAAATGGCATTGATCTGTCTGTGACTGGCCTTTCCATATGATATAGGTCTAAAATATTGTGTCAGTCAAAGTTGCTTATTAAATAACAAATTCATTCTGCATTCATCCTTTCAAACCAAATCCAGCTCTCATAGATCAGGACCTTCTGCACTGCATTCAGATAGACAGTCTAAGCCATACCTGGATCAGGACAGTGTGGCCTAAACTCTGAATCCTTTTCTCCTTGATGCCTAGGATGCGATTCCTCACCATCTGATTTTGAAATCCTTGTTTACTTTATAAGTCCTTTGACCAGAGACTCTGCAAAGTCTTTCTATTCCTGTGCCTGAAGGAGAGGCAAACAAAAGACTCTGTGAACTCTTAGTCCTTAAAACCTTATTTTCTTTTCCTTTCCTTTGATGTCTGTAATATTTTAAATATAGAGACATCAAGATCTGAAAAGTGTAGAGTCATATACAAATAGCCTTATATAATGACTGAGTGTATGTATCTTTTCCTGTGACTGTAGCCCTTCTGTGATGGGTTGGTGTACATGATAGCAGTGGAGATTTTGTGTGTCAGCAAGATATCCAAGTGCAGAATGTGGCAAATCATCCTTCATTGTTCATCATCTTGTACTTCATCTGTACAGTAACAGACAGCTGTGGTGTTCTTACTGCAGCCTAGCATCACAAATTCCCCCAAACTAGATAGACCTTGTGTCCATAGAAGTTATTTAGGCAGAGAAGATGATTCTGTTTTATAGCTTTTGTTTGTTTGTGCTTGACTCCATACCTGCCTTTCATGTTATTAGCCTGGTAACGACCTTTCCTTTAATTTGCATCTGCTGTTCCCTTGACCTTTGTTACAGCCAAGGGAATGTTTTTCAACATAGGCAGAAGCGTTCTTTTGTTTGCTGATACATGATCATAGACTAGTAGTGGTAGTTTTTCTAAGCAATACTCAAATAAAGCAAACCTGTTGGAAAGAGCGGAATCTTTGCATGGGATGGCAGTGAAGTCTTCAAATTGTGTTGGTTTACCTTGCATCTTGTATCTGCAAATTTTCTGTTTGGATTTTATAAAACTTTTATGAACATCTTTTACTACTACAGAAAACCCCCAAACTCTAATTGCAATAAATTTGTTTTGGAAGTGAGGTTTATAAGGTATGGACACTATATGTAGTTTCTTAGCCTGCCTTCTAATTATTAAAGACGCAAAACTTTCTCCGTTTGTCTTTTGTTCCTTCTTCAACTTCCACTGAAATCATGGATGTTGGTTTACTTACTTTCTTGCCTTTGTATATTTTATGTTGTAGTAAGCATGATATCACTGCAGCTTGAGCAAAAGCATGTTTTTGTTGAGTAGTTAAGGACATAGTCAGGACAAGGGTGGTAAGTAGTATCTATAGTTAGAGTAACTAGGTGAATTCCTAGGTATACAAATACCCTTTTTCATTTTTAGTTGAAAAGTATAAATACAGCTGAAAGCAGGTTGGAGTGAGGGAGAAACCAAATGAACTAACCCAGAAAACTTGGTTATTTTCAAACTTTCTAATTTTCTTTTTTCCTTCATACCATATGGTAAGTTGCATACCTTTATGTGCTGTGTCAAATCATATATTGTTTATTCTCCTGTCTTCTATTTTCCTGTCGGCATTCAGTGGAGTAGGAGTTTTCTGCTTGAAGGTTTTTCTTTATAATTCGTACATATTATGTTTCTTTATAATACATACCTATTATGTTTCTTTATGTCAGCAAAAGACTACACCCCATTGTCCTTAATTCCCTGATATTCTGGGGCATGTTGATGCTCTCAGAAACTTTATTTGGCATTGTATGCAAAAACTGCAGTTCTCCAAAGAGAATTAGTTTTTCTTAGAAGGTGAAGAACCTGATTTCAGTCCTTATCTGGTGCTTTGGGAAACTTCATTTGTTCTCAATCTCATTATGGAGGTCCTAACATAAAGATGACAGCAAAGAACTTGAGTTCATTACTATACACTATAGAACTTACATTTAACAAGTTAGCCTGGTCAGGCTTCATATTTAATTATTTTTTAGCTTTACATGTTGGAGACTTTCGTAGGTACTCGAATATTCCCAAAATCTCCAGGCAGTTCTTAACTGTAGCATGGGAGGATAATGAGGTGAATAACAGATAAGAGTTTTATAAATGGGAAAAATCTCTTAATTGAAAGGAAGTACAAATCACTTTAAAAGAATATATAAAAACTGAGCTGTAGCAAAAAACTCAATGGTACAATTGAACTAAAGCCTTAGCACCATTTGTCACTCTGATCTTTTAATTCAAGGGAATTTTTCTGTGGGATGGCTTGGTTTTTTTAGGCAGGTGGGGAGGGAGGGGAGGAGGAGGATTAATTTTTGTTTCAAGTTTTGGATGCTCATTCTTCACCAGTGACCAGATTTTCTTCAAAGCACCTGGACCATGTTGGTGGACCATAGTAGATGTATTGAGTAGGGAGGAGAGTATTACTTTCCTGTTATTAGTACTTAAGACTGTGCTGTGACAGTACTTCTTCTGCAAGCAGCCTTTAATGTTTGAAAAGTATGAAGAAATTGTTGCATACAAGGGAGATCACAAATAACAAGTCTTTTAAGCAGTTTCTCAGGAACCTGGCTGTCCTTGTCATGAAGTACAACCTTACCTTATGGTCAACTTCACTGAAGCCTGCAGAGAGAAATGGAACAAGAGGATGGCCATTTGCCCTTTATTGACTAAAAGGAGAATGTCCCTGAATAATCTGAAATTCAGTTTTAGCTACGTCTGACCTAATGTACCATCTTTATCACATACATTTTTTTGCCAGCCCCAGGTATGTTCGTGTCTCCAAATGAATCTTCATCAGCTATGCGTACACGCTGAACTTTTCCACCTCACAGCCTTTCTAAAACCTTTTCAAATCTTACGTTCTGAGTGAATGTAAAAATATATCTTGCCATTAACAGTTAAGATTTCAAGCTGTGCCTGCCACAAGCACTTTGGTTTGACTTCTGAAGACTATAATTTGAAAGTCTCAATGAAACTTTTCCTATTTACAGAAACTCTAAAACAAGTTGCACTTTTCCATTTAAAGCCTCAAGAAAACAACAGAGAATTTATAACATAAATTGCTAGTTTCCAAAGGTTCCATTTAATACTAATAATGTCATTCTGAAGTCTGAGCAACTCAGCTAAAGAGAAGCTATTTACAGCATACTGCTGTGATTGTGGTGACAAAATCCCACTGAGAGATGTGTTTGCACATTTTCCAAAGTCACAGCTCTGTTCTGTTTCCACAATGCAGATTTTTTTCTCCTCAGTTCTTTCTAACAAAAAAGAATGATGATTTAATGTAAAAAGTGATCAATTACATAGTAGAAAATCATGGTCTGCAGTAAGGTTAAAGAGTGGGTCTGGGTGTGTACACCATCTCTGTCCACAGATTGGACTCTACTGAATGGAATGATGTGATCAGGAAAGGTAAAAGAGGATTTATATTTGCTGGAGATTTATCAGAGTCTGTGATTAAATTGGTTTAGCAATAATGATATAAAAACTTAGTTGGGTTACGGACCTTCAAAATGTTTTTATATTATTTTCAGCTTTCCCAGAGTTTCTTGCTGTTCAGTTAATGTATCTACCAAGAACTTCTCCCGCTGCCTCAAGTACTGGGTCTCTCTTCAGTCTGAAACATGGGCCAAAAGTACTCAGTGGTGTGTTGTAATAGGATCCATTTTTGCAGTCCTTGTGCACATCATCCCTTAGGAAAGATACTCACTGGCTTCCACAAGCTGCAGAAAAGGCTGCTAAATCAGCAGACTTAATGGTCACATTGTTCAAAAAGACAAAGGTGGTTTTGGTAGTCAGTGATTTCTTGATTGCTTTAGGTGCTTTGTACTGCTGTGTCTGAGAAATGTGCAGTTGGGTCAGCAGTCTGATATCTTCACTATGTTTGGAAAGTGAGTAGTAATCCTCCCTAGAGACTTTAGAATTCTGAATGAAATAAAAAGGAATTTTATGTGGGTTTTCTGTTTTGTCTTGCTTTGGGGTTTTGGTTTTGTTTTTTTTTTTTTTTTTGATCATGGCATATAATTTTGCATCTGTCTTGAAAAAGGCCAAAATAAGAAAATAAATACTCTCCAATAATAGAGGGGAAAGGTAAGACAAAAGTGATGTGGAGTACCAGTTCCCTGATAAATGTATGTATAGACATATGGTACATCTTTAAGATGGAACCTATTTATTTTGTACATTTAGTAGTAAAGTGGCTTAAAGAAAAAAAGTCAGTCTCTGCCACTCCATTATGGGAGGCCTAATATTGCTGAGAGGTTCTCATGCATAGATTTAATTGATCAGTCTTCTTTATTTTAAGGAATAGGTATAAGTTAAGAAGAAAAAAAACTCTCAAATCACAAATTTTTGAAGTATTTTAAAGGTTTGATTTTATACTAATCTTTATTTTATTTTCATTCTTTGACATTGGGTGAATTGTAAATATTTTTTAAAAAATAAAAAGGAAATTTCTTATCATTTTGAGAAACTGGATTTTATCACACTGATAAAGGAATGAATATATGAGTAAGCATTATATTCCAGAACAAATAGTTGCCTGTTTTGTTTTATATACTGTTGTATGTGTTTATGTTGCTATTTAATTGCTTGGATGGGAAGAT
>VZTN01023454.1:8096-26677 GCA_013400515.1 Erpornis zantholeuca
CTGCTTTCGCTCTCGATTAAAAACCAAATGACAGCTGGGAAGCAGCATTACTCCAAGGTCCCAGAGTCAAGAGGTGCTATCAGAGCAAAGCCATCTGATACTCAGAAATATTTTTCATTTGTACATGGCCAGATGGAGAAACCTAGACATACACTTTGAATGTTATTAACTACTGTGAAAACCACCCCCCATGAATAGTCATGCTGTGAAAAAGAAACTTTGATTAGCTGATACCTGCATTAGTACATGCAAGACCAACTGGCCTCTGGGAGCAATGAAATACCTGCAGAATTATTTTGTATTGTATCTTCCAGTGATGATTTTAACAGTACAGCTTTGGCAGTTCAGGAGAAGAGAGAGGGAAGGATGAGAAGTCTTTCACAAATAATTTACAAATGTTCACATTTTATGTGTTTTTTTTCCTATTTGCATCAGTAGTCAGGAACATTCATATTTAGGTGTTACTGTTCAGCACAAAACTTGAAACGGCCCATTGAACAAACAGGACAGTTCATGCCTCTGTGATACTGCCTCAGGACCTTATCAGATTCAGATAGACATGAGCAATATATGACTGATATGATTATGATAACAACAAAAAACTGCAGAAACCCCTGAGCACAAACCAGCACCCTCAAAAGAGCGACAAGTTCCTTACGCAGCATGAGCTCTTGGGAGCCCTGGTCTCACCTGAAAATTTGGCTTTCCTATGGATGCAGCTACAATGAGTGCATGGGGAATGAGAATAAATAGGTAAGTGAGATGCAGTAACCATCAAGAACAGGCTTCTTTTGTTTTAAAGTACCTTCCAAGCAGAAAGCTTTCAGTTAAGATCTTATTTGCACAAAATTGCCCTGGGGGGATTCTCTGAAAGAGAAGGCATTTCTACCAAGTGCAGCTGAGCCTCAGGTGAAAAACATAAGTCTGTGGGTTACACAGTGAAGGACTCTGTCCAGATGTTAACACAAAACATTTTCTGAAGGCCAGAGGATCTTTGGTTATAGTCTACATTGTATTATAATTCTTTTCCTCAAATGTATTAAAAATCCCAAAATGACTGGATATTAGAAGTCATATTAGCCCGAAGTATTATGATTGAGGGTTTTCTTTTAATGTAAAAATAAAAATTCTAACACATTGGTGAGTAATATTAACTATTTCCTCCAAAGAAAAAAACCCATATTTTTAAGATCTGATGAGTGCTAACCCTGTCTTTTGTCAGGAAATATCTTCTGGGTTTTTTTTTTTAACTAAAATCTTTGAGAGGCCTTTCATTGAAGTTGTTCTTTATGACTGTAGTTTTGAAAACGGAACAGGGCTTAGTCCTCTTTCCAGAGCTTTATTTTTCTTAAACCCAAGCCAATCCTAGCAAATATAATGAAACAAATGACACTAAAAATATTTGAGTTGGAAAACAATCCAAAGTTTGGCTCCATTTCTACATGCTGACTTTTATTTTTTCCTGTGACATTTAAAGTGACTTAAAATTGAGAACATTACTTGGGATGCAACAAGGCACCGACATTTTTATTTGGTATTTGTATCTGCACCTCAAACTGTTGTTATTGTTTTCTTTCTCCTCTCTTTCTTAAATGTATCACATTATATTGCTAATGCCACATACAAAAATATATCATATTATATTAAATCTTTTAAAACCTTTTTGGAAAGACTTCAGAGTGTCAGGGAGAACTCCATGCCAGAATAAATGCAAGCTAGGTAATTTCTCAAAGACATCTCTTTCTCCCACTCCACCCATCCTGCCTTTTTATGACAGGCTGATATTTGGGTGACTTCCAGGTTATGACTGAAGACTAGCATACTATTTAAATCTGTCCCAATATATGCCAGGTCTGTGGAATACAACAACAGTAGAAATTAGGGTTTCTCACAACTTTCATATCAGCAGTCTTTTCCACTCAGTAGATCTCCCACTATTCTTTTTTTCTCTCAGGAAAAGTCCTTCTCAACATTCCAAGAAAAGGTCTGCAAGTGTTTGTGAAAATCCTGCTATAAAAATAGCTGTGAGAATTTTTTTTTTAATTAGGAAATGTCAGATTTGAGAGATCAAGGCTTACAGTGTGGCTATAAACATGAAGTGATTTTTAAGGCTTTCTTTTTGTTAATACAATAGTAGACATATTTCTTTGGATCAGAACAAAATACTGAAAGAGAGGTTCTCTTTTAGTGATGAACTGATGATCAGTTTTCTACCTTAAGAATTTGACTTTTTGTGGCCCCAAGACAGTGAGACATTCCCCTAAAATTTTCACATGTCAGGTGAAGATGTGTCAACAAACAAAATGTCAGCGTTTGATACATTTAACAGTACTTTAATTTCTGTTTGCACCCCTTCACATATGAAATGAGTTCAGTTTCAAAGCAGAGGGTTAGTTGAAAGTAAAACATAAGCAATCCATAGTCTAAAAACAGATTAATATTTTTTAAATGTTCAGATCATTTTTATGTTTTCTTTCTCAAATAAAAAAATGTTATTTAAATAATTACATTTTTCCTGGGGGAAACTAACCCATCTAACTGGAATTCTCTGAAGAAAAACCTGGTTTGAAAGCATTTTTCTCCCTGACCACAGAGGAATCTCTTCAGATTAAAGAGAAGGTGGAGATTGATAAAGGTATCTACACTGCAGAACTAATAAAATCTGTTACATGACTACAGTCCTGACCTTTTTTAAACCAAAGAGCTGTTAGGACTTCCTACAAAACCTGATATGCATGTTCCTCGAGAATTTTCTTGGAAGACAACTGGGCAGGAGGGGCTGGTTTCAGAAGTGAGCCAATACACAATGGGCCTTGCACACAGAAACTGGAACCAGTAATCCCATCTGCCCCACAGTGTTAGCACAGCCATCAGGATCTAGTTACACAACCAGGTAGGTCCCACTCCACGCTAGATAGGTCTGACTTTGGATGATTAATACATGAGCATAGTCTCCCTTAGTCACCCATGAACAAAGGTGAATTCAGTGCTCTTGAGAACCGACCGTTCCCAAAGACTAAGGAAATGTCAGGAAGGCAGGATCTTCATCTTGGATACTTGCAGTGGACTGTATGACTAAGCATGTGCCATTAAATAAAAGGCCGAGGAACAATTTTCCTCTGTGCCTTGAAGACAGGTTGGCTGCATCCAAGCTCTTTGCTGGGAATGGTCCTTGGCACATGTGCTTGGCAATGCTGTTGGGAAACGAAGAGTTGGTATGGTCCAATCTGGGCTAATGACCATGACAATAAGACTATGGATGTGCCTGTGCTTGGCCACTCCGTACAAGAATGGAAGCTGGTATATGGGCCAAGGACCATGCCAAGGCTATGGATGATCACAGGACATCTACTGCAAAGGCCATGTACTGGTCACACAACAATTATACAGATAGGGCTTATAGGTCTACTGGAGGTTAGGATTGCTCCCTCTATTTTCTTTCTCTCAGGGAATTTTCTCCCATACATTGCGAAGAGACAATAACAACCAGTACTTAAGAGAGACAAAAGAAGCTGCCATGATTCAGGGGAAGGGTGTGGCTGGCTGCTCTCTTAGCTGAGGGGTTTCTCTTGGAGGGGCAGAGATACCTCAACATTTAGGCTGGGGAAAGGGGCTGGGCACAGCTCCTAGGTCTCTCTCATCCATCAGCATCAGAGGGGAAACAGGCTGCGGTTGCTGTGGGGAGAATTCACCACCACTGCGAGGCTCCATCTCCTGCTGTCTTCTCCTACCCTTGCTGCTTCCAAGGTTACAGCTCATTTTGCTCCGCAGAGGAGCACCAGGACCGACTGTTCCTGTGGGCTTGTAAAGCAAGCCCCTTCTCCATCCCCTCAGCCGCCTGAGCCGCCATTGCCACAGGGAGACCGGCGCCACGGCGCCCCCTGCCGGCCGCGCTCAGCGGGAGCCGCCAGCGCCCCCTGCCGGCCGTGAGCGGCACTGCAGCGCAGGGAAAGGCCTGAGAGCCGAGCCGGGGGCACTGGGCCTGCTCTGCTTGGGATCGCTGCCACTGTTGTTGCTTGTTTGCCTTGTTATATACATACTAGTAAAGAACTGTTATTCCTGTTCCCCATATCTTTGCCCGAAAGCCCCTTAATTTCAAAGCTATAATAATTTGGAGGGAAGGGGGTCATATTCTCCATTCCAAGAGAGGCTCCTGCCTCCCTTGGCAGACACCTGTCTTTCAAACCAAGACAAGGCCCCAGCCTCTCAATGCATCTCTCTCCTAGCCTGGCAAAAATGACAAGCTTTGGCTGCATCCCAGTTTTTATCCAATATCTGATAATAGGCTGATAATAAAGTCTGGGTAGCCTGCTCCAAGGAGAGAGCATATAGCTCCACTTCTTGATCCTGTTTTCAACTTGCAATTCTGAAGATATCTGAAGTTTTCAGATTCTCAGAGACAGGTAAAAAACAGCATTGTGACATGAAACATCATTTTTACTCAGCAGCCTTTCTAGAAATGCCCCACCCTCCTGGAATAATTGCCCTTAGTTCCACCACCTAGCAGAAAGTACACTGTGCACTCCACCTTGCAACTATGTACAAGAATATTATTGAAACACAGACTGCCCAGTAGTGGCAGGCAGCTGCATGTTGGCTTACTTATTGCATGTGCCCCATTCTCCTCTCCATTCACAGTGGCTTCTCCGTTCTTTGGTGTGTTCTGCTGGGAAACAGCAGTCGTCGTGGCTCCCGCTGTGGCTGCCGTGGCTGCCGCCGCTGCCGCAGCACTGGCTTGTTGCTGTGCTAGCTTCTCTCTGAACGCTTGCTGTCGGGTCTGAACGACATCAGGCATCACCGCGTCTATCAGAGACAGGGACTCTATCGGCCTGCCATCAAATACTGTACCATCCTGCAGGGAAAATGAGCAGAAGAGAAACCCCAGGTTTAGGATCTTCACCACTCAGGTCAGCAAAGAGTGACAAAATGAGACTGTGTGAAGATACTACGCTTTGACTTAATGAATAGTGCCACAGGACTACGGACTGCCTCTCTCTCAGATCCATGATGGTGGTACCCATGGTCCACACAGAAATCTGATCAGTGAAAGAGTAATTTGTTGGAATTTTATAGGAAGTTCAACCATATAAATGCTTTACAGATGCAAAAGAATTTAAGCTGTTTTAAAAAAATATGTCTGACTGATATCAGAAAGTTTCACTTTGTTTTCTCTTTGAAAAAAAAAGAGTAATGACTAAAGCCATGACAAAGGCAAACATGTTTAAACTGTTTGTCTTCCTACACTTGCATGAGCATAGGAATGGAATGGAAGCAGATGATGCATAATGAACCTCAGCCAAAACATGATATATGCATAAATTCAGTGGTTTCTTACACAGTGTTTTTCAGCCCAGCACTACCAATTGTAGCTGATCATACAAGACAGCCTTACCATTACTTTTCTTTTATTTCACTACTTTCATTCATAATAGTTATGATTTTCATTTTCATTTCTGTAAATAAGGCTTCAGATTCAACAACCAATTGAGTAAACTCCTAAAGGCTGTTTAAGACTTAATACAGATTATATTGACTTAGCTTTTCTTCACTTTCACTTTCCTATTATCTTAAACATAGGGGAAAGATTTTAGTAGTTTTTCTAAAGTGCCATTTTGCCAATCTTCTTCAAACTCCCTTCAATTCTTTGAAATAATAATGATCCAGTGGTGAAAGCTTTGCTCTTGAGAAAGAGCAAGAAAGAATTGGATAAAGATAGATAATGTAGCTGGTAAACAATATAATCTTCAATAGGTAAGAACAATTAATAAAGAAAAATAGTTGCTTGCCTGACATATGTTTCTGCTGAACTGGTTGTTGAATTACCCCTAGTAATTACAATATTAAGAAAATACATACTTGTTTCCTCATGGGGAAGAAAAAGGAGGAGACGGACATTAGAGAAGAAAACATAATCTCTCTTTCTCCTCAACATTATTTTATGTCTCTGCCAAAATTTATTTGAATCTTGACTCAAATTCTTGCTATGCAATAAACAAAATGTTTGCCAGGAGATCCTGACATCTTGCATTTTCATCTGTAAACGTGCTCACTGGACTATTTACATTACTGCCCTTTGACAGATCACAAACAATAATTTTATACAGATCAGTTTATAGTCTCACTGATTACTTGTCACTCTTAAGGAATACAGGCAGAAAAGTAACACATAGAGAAGCATCTATGGAGACCTTACTGGGACTCAGATGTAGCAAGAATGGCCTTTGCTTTGCTGTAACATATTTAACAGAACAGAATTTGAACAGAATCATTGAATGGCTTGGGTTGGAAAGGAGCTTAAAGGTCATACAGTTCCCAGGCCCCTGTCACGGCCAAGGACACCTTCCACTAGACCAGGTTGCTCAGGGCCCTGTTCAACCTGAATCAAACTGATGCCTTAAATGGCTACCTAGAAACAGAGACCAGAGAGGAATAAAGGAAAAAAAGGTGGTATTTATTTGAAAGGCCTTCAGATGCACACTTTGGGCTCCAGAGGGTCCTGCCTCAGTGGATCCCAAAATGGATGACAGGTCACGAGTTCTTCACACTTTTTTATCAGCATAAATTCACCAACCAGAACCCAGCCAATGATGGAATTTCCCCAAGCTTGCCTCCCTCTCCCCAAGATGATGGTTTAGAGTTCTTGGTCTGGGTGTCATTGGAGAGCAAGTTAGAGAGTTTTGTTATGTCTAACTTAGCATAGAGAACAGCACTTAACAAGCTACAGGAAACTTCAGAGTTACACTAGCAGTGCAGGATTTGCAAAATATAAAAGTTAAAACCTAAGGCACCAAAACCATGATGAGAGCAACATAATCTTACTGGTGACAACAAACATACTTTCAGATTATTCTCTCATTTTAGGGAAAGTCTTGAAGCTGGGTAAGAGCAGCCCCTACAACCCAACCTGCTATAGGTGCTATTCAGAGATGGAAGTTTCTAACTGTGTAGCTCCAGTTTCAGGCATGGGGCAAAATGTTAAGTAGCAGCAAATTGAGACAGCTCCCTAACACTGGTTTGTTATTACAACTGCAGCAAAGTGCATCTTGGCATGAATGTCAAATGTCATTGCCCCAATTACAAAATAACACAAATGTTATATATGGTATTGAGTCATAAGAAGAAAAAACACAGAATGTTTGAATAAAAACAAAAGAGTTTCCGAACTATACACTACAAACAACACAGCCTTTTCTCTATTTTATATTCCTTTGTTCTCACCCATGCTGTTCACATGCTACATTCATTCAGGTATAGAGGAAAAAGCAATAGCCTCTTTGTATTACTATTTATTACAGATGTTTGTCAATCACAAATCTCTATCGTAAAAATCTTGTAATGCAGTACTTGCTTATCTGTCATGCTTCACTCCCTCTCAAAGCACCACATCTTTAAGGTTGGCAGGGCAAAACCACTGGCTTTTCCCACATCCCTTCTTTGTTTCCCCTGGCAGTTCAAGGAGAACAGAGGCAATTTGTGGCTGCTCATACAATCCCTACAGAAAACCTGCACCCCAGCCACACTCAGAATTTACATGCACCTGTTTCACCATGCCTCATGATGCCTCATCTCATATGATATGAGCCAAAGTCATCAAAATCACTCTCCAGTGACCTCTGTGGATTTTTGATCAGGCTTCTTGTTGCTTGCAAGCAGTGCTGCCTGCTAAGAGGTGTCAGAGAGTGAAGTTTTAACCTATGCTGCATGTTTTTCCTGCCAAATTCTGCTGTGACCTTGAAAACACGAGACTATAAACACAGGTGCCTTTTCTTGTTTGCTGCAAGAACCTGTGGACCCTGGATATCTTGTCTGGGGTAGCAGAAACACCGCTATTATCCATCTAAGCAGTGCAGAGAACGCCTCAATGCCACGGCTAAAAAAACCAAACACGGCTCTATCTCAGAGCTTTCTGGCTCTCTGCTGGGATGGGGCGAAGTACGAGGCATAAAATTCCGGCAGATGAGGAGAAGCTGGGGAGGGGCTCGTGTTGGGGCTGCTGGGGTGCACTGCTCGGCACGTCCCAGCGTGTGCCGGTGGCAGGGGTGGCAGGGGTGGTACTTACTTCGTTGATGCTGATCTCGGCCTCCACATACTGGAGCCCCTTCTGGAGGATGGAGATGAGTGCGGCAGGTGGCACTAGTGTTCCGTTGATGTTGGACTGGCTGATGTGGCTCTCAATACCGAAGGTAAAGGCCGAGTGCGAGAAACCTGAGAGCAGGAAAAGGAAGCCATGACATGAAATCTAAATGCACCAGTCAGATATACCTTCACGGTCTAAAAATAATTCTGTTCTGAGATCTTAGAGACGCTGCCGTGTAAGCAGAAGGATGTGGGCTGGCTGCTTGGAGCTGGGGGGGTCAACCAGAGCCACCCTGACTACCCATCCCCCTCCCATGCACATATAGGGGAAGCCATATAGAAATGGAAATGCATGCAGAGAAAAATAACTGCACTAACCGAAATAAAACCCCCCAAAACACATAGACACCAGCAATTGCCACAAGGGCAGGTCCAGCTAAAAAAAGTGCCTCAAATCTCCGTTACCCTTGCTGAATTTCAGTAGTGGGTATTTGCTGAAGCTGTGCACCTAAATCCCTACCAGCATGCAAGTTGCACAAAATCAAGGTGTAGATGCAGCTGACATAAGGGAGCCATTACGTTTTTCCAGGCAAATATTTCAAATCCTCTGCTCATTTATTGCTTAGTACAATATGATGGCAGAGCACTGCTGTTAAAATGTGAAACTACAAAAAAGCCACCCCTGCAAACCTATTTTCTGTATGTGAACAGCAATAGCAAAAGTAATTAACTGGGGCCTGCCACACAGCAGACGACAAGCCAGTGAGGTGGCCTGTACTTCAGCCAAAAGTCTTTCTCTTCCCTGTTTCCTTTTTGTCATTGTCTGAGTAAGTAAGTAGAAATGAAGGTGACAGAACTGAAAATTAAAGAATTTTGGCAGATAAATTTTAAAGAGTGCTGCCTTAAATTCTGGCTGAAGCTGCTCAGAACTGTTGCTGGGTTTGAAGGCAAGCGCTGCAGAGTGACTGTACTGAGGGGCAGCTGCAGGAGGGGGGAGGGGGAACAGGATGTAGACATAACTGTAGGAACTCATTTATCATCACACCGTCTCCAGAGCATTAATCTAACATTAAAAGCCTTGGGGAAACCACCCATGCACTGTCTCAAACAGGAAGAGCCCTCACGGTCTCCACCAACCAGACAAGAAAAAAAAGAAACAACAAACCCCCCCAAAAAAGAAAAAGAAAGCAGCTTTCAAATAAAAATACTTCCGTTAAATATAGCTGTGCCTCTTCCCCTTGTCAACACTAGTTTCATTTATAGTTTTGTCCGTTAAGGGATTTCCCCCATATGACTGCAATGTCCAATTCTGTGCAGGCTGGGGATGTGATTTTGGGCTTGCTCCACAATACTGCTTTCTTTCTCTCTTTTCAAGATGCTTTTTCCAGCTAGCTCAATTATTAACATAGCTAGCAAAAACAAGCTGAGAAAAAGAATGTCTCCCACATTTGAAACCAAGGTATGTATTTCTCTGATTCTCCCCTTCCCTCTACACATTTTATTTTGCTGCTGCTTTTCTCTTTTTCTTGGTAACAGCCTCCACCCTCTTCCCTCACCAACCCTAAATTTCCTTCCCAGCACTCCTCCAGTTTTGGGGGATGCTTGGGACACTTTTTAGGAAATGGCAGGTCTACCTATGAACAGAATTCCATAGGACTACAAGGCATTAAAAAAGCACAGATAAAAAACCCCCACTAAAAAACTGCAGTATCATTTATGTAATCCCTGGTCCAATTCTTATTCTGTATTGCTCTTTATGTCTGAGTCTAGTTTATGAGCTGCTGGACCTCCTGCTGTAAAATAGACTGTAAGATCTGCAGGGCAGTGTTTTTTCCTGGTTATTAGTTTTGTGGGACATCTAAGCACATTACTGGGCAGCACAATGAGAAAGAAATCAAGCGCTGAGCATACACAGCCTGAACCTGAGATATCTAAGGCCTGATCACTGAACACTGAAATCTCTATGTGTATCTATAAATACATGGCATGCAACTAACAAGAATTAGAGAATCAGATCTATCTTAATTGTTATTTATGTGCATTTGAATTAATCAACAATGGTAACAAAACTTTCTTAAAACAGAATGAACTTAAAAATATGTGACAGATAAATTGGCAAATCTACACAAGAATGAGAAAATTAGGCTGCTGTCCAAGAGCACTAAAGGTGATTGCTAAAAAACCCAGCAGATAGTTTGCAAGTCAACAGCTCAGAAAATTGTAACATGGTCTTTGATTAAAATGACAGGTAGATGGCATAAAAATGGCAACCAAACTAAAATGGACAGAAAAAGTGAAAAAGTGGAAAACCATGACTCTGGATCTGTAGTAGGCATAATTTTAAGCATGATGTTTTACATCTCAGTATTGCATTTTGTATCTTACAGACTTTTTAGTTGGCTGCTGGCATGTCTCAAGCCCCATCTTTGCCAGGAGACAGATGATTGTGCACACAGTTAAACCTCTTTGTTCAGTCGTAGTCTCCAGAGAGAACACATCTCACCTCATAGCATGTGAGAGAAGAGCCTTCTCAGTACAAAATTTAGCTGTGTTTTTGCAAACAAACTGGTTACCTTACTGTTTCTCTCACTGCCGAGAAACTATTACCAAAGCTATTACCTGTTAGATGAGGAAACACAAAACTCCTGGTATACTGTTACTGAGGAGCAATCTCATCCACACGCCTCCAGCATTTGCGAGAAACTTTCCTAAGATTTTATTTGACAAGATCCAATTAACAAAAATCAATGGAGCAAAACTGTTTGAGTGGGTGCTGCTGGACACAGTGCTCCTCACCCCTCTTGAAAAAATCCTCCCATACCGTTGTAGTTAATAAGCACAACAGAAGCATGCCAACCAGTCCTCCAACAGATAGCTGATTCCCTTGTGATTTCTTGTATTACCACAGCAGTTACATAAGGCTCATATAAAAGTAGATTGGTTTTACAAGTACCTCACATAGTCAACAAAATCCTCAGTGAAGCTGTACCTACATCAGGTTTCTGCTAACACCAAAGAATCACCTGAGCTTTACTTTTACAGTTACCAGATGTCATTAGCTCTCTTCAGAGCTCTGCATTCAAGTACATTGAATTACATAGCAAAGTTGCAGCTCTATAGTTCAGTATTACAAAAACGTAATTTCTATTAAACAAAGGCAATTTTTGAAAACTGTTAGCTTGTTAACATGGCCCTCCTTCTAAGATCATGAAACTACACTGGGGATGCAAAGCCAAGACACGAGCACCACCCCCACTTCCAGTCTGTCAAAGCAGCTGGGGAGCTTGAGCAGAGACAGAAGGTGCTCTACAAGTGGGATCTGAAGAAAGGATGTGGTAGGGATGACGTGAAATTACAGCAGACACAAACTGAAAATGCTGTGGCAGCAGTGAAATGAATGAAAGTTGCAAATCCATGTCTATATGCATTCTTTCTCATAAATTATGTCACACTGATGGCTATAATAATCACTCTATAAAACAAGTTTCTATTCAAATAGCACCAGTAAAAAAAGTCTTAGTGCAATAAACCCTTTGAAGACACATGCAATGAGACTATGAGCTTTTAAGGTTAAAAGCAGGAACACAAAGGGCTGAAGAGGAGAAAGCATTGCCACACACTGAACAAGTTTCATAGTAGTGAACTGGTTGCTTCTGCTATGACATGACCAGTGCCCTAAATGGCATCTTTCAGCAGAGAATGGCTTCCAGGTTTTTTCTGCCTCAAAAAAAGAAAGGAAAATGGAAACCACCAAGCCATGCATAATCTGTAAGTATATTATCATATAAGAAAAAAATACCCAAATGAACAGTGCACATCTTGGGAGGATCTTGGGATGAATGGAGGTGACTAATCAACTGTAGAATAGTTGGACTTGAAACATTTTACAAACATAAAAGCAGAGAGGAGATAATAAATGCAGAAAACAATTACTTAAATGACCTCCCCACCTCAAAAATTGTTACATAAGTCAAAAAAAGATTTGAAAACTGACTGAAATGCCTAATTGAGAGATTACCACACTTTTTTTGTACTGACAGTGGTAACAGGTCCTGGTTCTGTGCTATATCTTTTCCCACACTGAGGTGTCTGTCTATACTCTCAGTGGTACATACACAGCCATTTGGGAATTCTTGCCCTAGGCAGTGCCAAAAAATGCATATGTAGGACTGTGTTTTGCAAAATTTCACTGATAGGTTTTGCTATAACTGCAAAAATGGAGATGAAGGAGGGTTTTTCCCTTGGCTGTTCCTTTTTCAGTTAAAAATGGCTTCCCTTTGAAGCCAGATTTGTCATTGATCACAAAATGATTAAGTTTTATTTAATGAACAAAATAACGCTTGTTGTGTGCCTGTTTGAGCTACAGGCTACATAGTTTTAATTTTTGTGATATGCCTAGCTCACATCAGCAATGGGAATGACTTTTCTTCTCCAGAGAAGTGCCTCACATCCTCCAGGAGCAAAGCATTCTTCCTTTTAGGCTCGCAACTGGGGTGATGCTAAGTATTTCCCATGCTGGCTCATCTGGCACTCACAGCTCCAGCTAAAATTGACATCCACCAATTTTCGTTTCCCTATCTCTTTAGCACCAAAAAAACCATGTCTTTGTAAAACTGCAACCTTGAACTGTAGCAGCTACAGTACCTACTTCTGTGTTTGTACAGGTGAGAGGAATGACAAAGAGAGGTCTGTGGAAGCAATGACTCTTGAGCTGTTTCAGTCTTTGCTGGTTGCTTGGAAGTTACCTTGGGGATGCCCCGATGAGCCATAGTTAAGTGATCTGTTGAACAAAGTTTTCTGTTTGTGAGCTAAATGGACTTAGCTTTCTCTCATTTTCTAAATAGCTTGCTGTTCAAATAATTTTTAAAACCCAGGTGGTTTTCAGTTATTTGCAAATTACTCGGTTCAATTACTCACACTGAAATCAGTGTTTCAGTGATCCTTCACTGAAACATTTGCAACTGTAGAATGAAACAGAGAATAAAAAATTGTGCACATCAGACTGCCTTTTACACACACCTTGGGGATCTTGATGATGAAGAGCCTTTATTCCAACACTGGGTACAAGTAACAAGCTATTCCTACAAACCTTTGCAGAACTAATGTCCAGTGTGGCCCTCTGTTCTGGAAAATAGTGAGATTTCATATGGATATCTGTGTCATTTCCTTCAATAAATTTTCCTATTTCCTTAACTCAAGCAGTGCAGACTGAGGTTTGCAAATACAGAGATCTTCAGTTCAATTTCTGGAAATCACTAAATTAGTGATGTTATTACTTTACAAGAAAGAGAGAAGAAAAACAAAACAAAAGGCATAAACTATTTGACGATCTCTTTTTTTCTCTCAGAATTTAACCATCTCCACATGGAAATAATCAGCACTTCTTATTTAATTGATTTCTCTGACATTGTGTTGTCCTTCTTTTTGGAAATTTCCAGTATGAGCTCCTCCAATCCTCACCTCTTAAGTAACACAGTCTTCCCACCCTTCAAAGTATTTGGCAGGTAGAGGAGACAAAAATGAGGAAGGCTTTAGAAATTATTAGAACTTCTGGCTCAGCAGAAACAATCTGCAGCTGCTATAATGGGATGCACCAGCAATCTCAAGTTTTCTGACTGCACAAGTGCCTGTTTTCTTTAAGGTAAGTCTTGAACCTGGCTCTACTGCTGAGATTTTGACCAAAGTATAATTCAAGCAAGAATGGAAGGCATGTAAGAGCTGACTACAGCTATACAGGCTGCAGGGAAAAAAAACCAAAAAAAATAAGGTGGTTGCAAGGGGCAAAGGAAAGTCATCTTTATCACCATAAATGGGTGTATGGGCGAAATTCCTGGGAGATTCAGAGACATCAAGCAGAAACATTCCACTGCGTCATGAGTCAAAAGAAAATCACGCGCAGGAGGAGCAGATGTTCACACACAACCCCATCAGCTGCTTCACCATGTTACCAAACCCAAGTAACTCCAAAGCTGCCCACACAACTGCTTGCCAAAGAAACCAGATGCGAGCAGTGGAAAAACATTCATCCCAAGTTTGACGTCTGGGTCCTGGGAGTGCCATGTAAGCAGGAAGGCAAGAAGGGCAGAGTGGTGCAATGTGGTGTTCTGAAATAAATTAGAGTCCCACCACAGCAGTTTAAAAAAGAGTCCACAAAACCCCCCTGTGAAATACGACCAGGAACAGAAAAATTTCTTCCAAAAACAAATGATGTACAAACAACACAGTTAATGCTAAATGAAGACTTTTGTGGGTCTAGATTTATCAATGTAGAGAAGCAAGGTACACGTATCGCTAAGGGCAGATTTGAATGTGATTTCTGTATGCAAAACCAGAAGCAAACAACCTTAATTAGAGCAACTGTGTTTCGTTAATTTGGGGCCTAGCACATGCTAATCTAGTTCTTGAGGGAAGTGATGTAATTTCTTGCCATTGCCCAAGAGGATACAATGATGCTCTTCACTGTACTTGACTGCAGCTGCCATCTTAGCCTAGTATTTTCTCTTCTATATGATGCACTGAGTGAGAACTGCGAATGCAACATTGATCCCTATCCTTGCTTCTCCTTAGATTTTTGTCTAAACTGAATTATGTACCCATAAAAATATGGTCATAAACCCTCAATGTGCATATATGCAAAGGCTTCACAAAAAGGACAACTGGTTTCTTTGAAATATTTTTGGTCACAGTAAGTGTCTGGTGCCTTAAGGCCACTGATAAGATTCTATTAACAGTTATAAAAAATAATGATGGACAAGAATCCTACAACAGATCTTGTTTATTATTCACAGCAGGCCAAGATCCTTCTCTTAGTTGAGGTTCCTGTTTCTCGGTAATACATCCTACAGTGCCTCTTTGGCTTTGGCAGTGCCTGCTTATTTTGAAGACTTACCTTTCCAATTATGTTAAGGGCTTAACAAGGACACACATTAGCAATTTAAAATAGAGAACTGCAGTTGAAATATATTTTTAGAAAAATCAGCTGAACAATAGGGCTTGCACATTTGTTTCAAGATTAGGATTGCTAAACTATTAAAATTATTTCCAGAACCCTAGGAAATGTGTTCTGTATTACAAGCTCTTTCACAGTCGCTGGGAAGTATAAAGAAAGGATTCCTAGCTGTAGGTAAAATTAAAGTATGTCTAGTTACCCAAAGTTTTGTAGAAGTGATTATTCACTAATATTAAATGTTACGCCCTTTTTTCTTGGATATTAGACCTGTTCACCTTCTGCCAAGAATTCAGAGTAAATGTCTGCTACCCAAATTTATTTTATTATGTGCCAAAGAATGTTTCTGGCAGGTTTTTTTTTTTTTTTTTTCATGCAGGAAAATATGTTGGAAAAGATTAATACAACTTGGAAATGATCTTTTGATGAGTGGCACTTGGCACTCACTGTTTAAGCCTTTCTGAGGGCTGCAAATTAACAAAGAGAGAAATATGATACAGAGAGAAAACAGCATAAGCAATGGAAAGAGGAACATATAAAAATCTCTTGAAAACAAGGCCTGAAATAATGCCCTTTTTCACTCACTCTGTGTAAATGAGAATGACAATTGCAAATAAATATCAATACAGATCTAGCAATTCAATGCAACTATAAGTTTGAAACCTCTGACGAAGGCCACAAGGACAAAAATCATTGTTTCCTTCTGAATTAATGGGATGCTGTTATCTTTTAGCTCTCTCTGTGCAACCAAACACCCAAAGAGAAAGACATGCATCATTTTAAAGATCATGTTTATAGAAGAGGCTTTCACAGTCGTATATACTTTCCTTAAGTTATGTTCTTCTCTCTGTTCTAACATACACCCCTCAGTGGTGGTAAGTAGGACACCATGGCTGACACTCAGTGGACATTCAGGACCTAACACCAGGATGGTTTCTTTGGGAGGCGACTACAAATGGAGCCCTAACACAGGATGGATGTGAGGAGGGGTGTGCAGGCAGAACGCTCTCAGCACAGAGGTTCTTAGCAAAACTTGCAAAGCTCCACTGGGCCTGGAGACAACTGAAAAGCAGTAAAGTGAGAAATGTAGCACGGCACTGGTTTTACCAGCAAAGCCATTCTGACCTTTAAACATCTGTCTTCTACCCAACATGCTATTTTCTTAATGCCCTAAAAATACTGTATTTATGTAAGCTTTAAAAAACAGGACGTGAAGTGATCAGAACCAAAATTTGTGCCATGGAATAAATTCGTAAAGGCTTAATTGTTTATGTTTGTGTAACTTAAAAATCACTGTGTTTGCTCAGTCTCTAAGGTCCAACACTGCACGGCAAATTTCAGGCCAAAGAAAAATTGAAATAGCCAAGTTTAGAAAACTGTGAAGAGACCTAGAAGGAAATATGAGGTAAGCAGGGTTTTGCAAATGGCAAAACCACAAAATACTCAGTGTATTTCTTTCCTTCATACGAACTTAAAAATTCTGCACAGATTATGAAACAAGGTAAATAGAAGGAAATTTTCAAATAGACCTCTTGAACTGCACCACAAAACACCTGAAACTATTGTTTATACATTTGTATATAATGAGATATCTGGTTACAAAGTCACAATTCTGTGCAAAGAAAACGATAAAAATGGGTCTCATACAGCCTATTACATTCTTTTGACAATTTACCAGAACACAGTAGGACAAAATCAATCACCTCTTTACCTGTAAAAATATTTATTCCTCACCATCATAGAATTTGGATTTTGTAAAGCCAACCATCAAATACTGCTAGTACATATTCATTCCCCTAACAAAAAAGGGTCCAGTTTGGTTTTGACTTGCACAGGTGCCCAGCTTCATCCTTCCCATCCTTCCTTGTAGCTTTGTTAAATTTAAACAAAAATGCTTTGAGAACTGCAGCCCAACAAGGCTTGTTGCCTTCTAATGCTGACCCCGATTTTCTTAAAATGTATTTATTGTTTACAAAGACCATTAATCTTTAATAGCAGAAACAGAAACAGTGCACAATACCACAGTTCTTATTTTAGAAATGGATTTGTCTTTTCAGCATAATCCCTTCTCAAACAATGAAATATAATTTCAATTCAGAGTCAGTCCGACTGTTTCTGGAATCGTACAGTCACTACCTTCCCAGTTTAGAAGAAATACAGGAAAGTAGATGAGATATTAGGAAAAGGAGTCAAATTCTCAAGTGTTCTTATCCAACGATCACTTTAACAAGTACTGCACTCAAAGAACAACACTGTGGCCTTATTTATCTAAAATAATTCATGAAAACTCTTGTGGCTTTTGGTTCTATGGTTCTTGGCTGGTTCTATAGCCAACTTCCCATAAATCAAGAGATTTGCATCAAAACCTTAAGTTATTTTATTTTAATTGAGTAGGCTGGCCCTAAAAAGGATAATGCATCATATAAATAGGACTGCATGCCACAAATCAGGTCTGCGCTAAACCATGAGAATTAAAAGTAGACATTGTTTTGTTCTAAAGCCTCACTATTGTACAGCTGAAAAGGTGAAAGAATCCCTGCTGTCAGTCTTAACACCAGATCCTGAAAAATACAATTAGCATCTCATTCATCCTGCATTTAGGGATATATATTCACCCATAAATTCATAAACAGTACTGTGAAATAACTGAAAAGGAATGTTAAATATTGTCCCAGCATCCACGTAATATTCTTTACTCAGAGGATTTCAATACATTTTAAGACTATAAACATTCAACATCTGCTTTGAGGTACTGTTCATAGTATTAACTTTGCTTTTGAACAGGAAAATTGAGGGACAGAAACTTTAGGGCCAGGTATAAACCCTCAGTTTTTATATATGCCCTTGAAAAATGTATCACTTTATTTATTCAGTAATACCTGGTCAGCACCCAGTTACACCAGCACAGATGTACCCATGCAAAGAGAAGGTCAGAAGTGCCTTTACACCAGTGCAGAGGAGGTTGGTCCACGAGCTACAGTCACTCTGTGCTGCAGACAGGACACTCGAGGCCCAAGACACTGTGGTTCCATGTATGTAGACACAAACAATGCAGCCACAGATTGTTACTGAAACAACACTAAAGTGTTTGCTTTATCTCTGCCTGTCAGGCTCTCATTTCAAGGATGCCTTTTTCCGTGAGCAAATGAAAGGTCTCCATCATCCCTGCCTTTAGAGCACGGCTATGAACAAAGCCTTGGGAACATTGCAGTGACTGCCCTGCAAACCTTTAAGTATAGGTTGTTTAAAGGATCTTTGAGACTCTCCAGTGCTGAGCAGGAGGCTGGACTACTTGAACATGAGCTAGCAGTGTGCCCTTGCAGCAAGGAAAGCCAAGAGCATCCTGAGCTGTACCACAAACAGCATGGCCAGAAGGTCAGTGGAAGGGATCCTTGCCCTCTACTCAGCACTGGTGAGACAAGCATGGAGCACTGTATCCAAGTCTGGGCTCCCCAGTACAAGAGAGACACAGACACACTGGAGAGAGCCCAGTGAAAGACCACAAAGATAATCAATGGACTGGAGCATCTGCCATGCAAGGAGAGGCTGAGACAGCTGG
>VZTN01023455.1:1755-18039 GCA_013400515.1 Erpornis zantholeuca
TCTGTTTATGCATTGTTAGAATTCTGAAGCCTTTTTTTTTTTTCTCCTTCAAATTAAGACCTCTGTGAGTAAGTAATTTAGAGCTAAATGAAAGCTCATGCAATTCTGGAAAACTGCACTTGTAAGTCCCCCCCAAGGATACAGACCTTCTACTGAACTGTAGAGTTATAAGAAAACAACTATCCAGCACCTGCTTGCATAGGTAATAAATCCCCACCACAGTTAATGGATCTGGTAATTTTAGCTGTGTCATGGCCTCTCAAAATTCCCACCATGTTTCAGCTCATGAAATGTGTGGAGCTCCACTTTGTGATATGCAAGGGCCTGAGTGTGTCAATACTTCTTGATTACACACAGGACCACACCACTGCCTCTCCATGCAAGAGAACATGGACAAGCAGGTGTAGTTTATGTCAGGATTCATGACAGAGAAATCAAAAACCCTCAAATTTTCTCTCAGGCAGTAATCCCTTCCAGGAGCCACCCATAAGTGATTTACAGCTCCATCAGAAAACTGCATCTGCTCAGAGACCAGTCTTTCTAAGTCTCACAAAACACATTTCATTTTACTGGATATGTCAGGATAAAATCTTCATTAGCGGATTATGCCTGTCTCCTAAAGTTAATAAAATAATTTCCGAGGACTCCAAGGAAATAAGGCTATGTTCATTCCAAGCATGTTTACAAGCTTTGGTCCTCAAAGTACCCAAATATAAAATGTAAGAGGAGGAAGGAGAACCTATACAGACTTGACCATTGATAGTAAGATTTACAACATGATTCTTTAACTCTTCTGCTTCAAAAATAATTATCTGATGCTCACAATTAGAAAAGGTGATCCTTTGAGCTGCCACTTCCATCTATAGGGTGCTACATGATCTTTTGTTTAAAAAGGGAGAAATGGAAACTGCCTTCTTCAATTTTTTGTTGAAAATTTGTTGTTTGACAGAAAATAAAATCAGAAGGGTAGCTTCAGTAATTGATCTCCCAAGGTTAATCTACACAAGGATACAAAGTTAGTTTGAAATAAACAACAGTATCCTTAAGAGTTAATGCAAAGCACTTGTATCAATTCTCATTCACTGCTAAAACTATGGTCCTTTTCACACAGTAGCTGTTACTTGAAATAATAAATACCTTTCTTCTGAAAGATGGAAAGCATTCTAAATAAAACATAACTGGCAGAGTCTCTTAATGACACTAACAGTCATGTGCAAAATTTTGTAACAAAAAACTTTAAAAACACCTCAAAAATCAAACCCAAACATGCTAGAAAGCAGTATCCTCTTACTGCCCTTTCATTGCTTGATTGGTCAAAACTGACAGTGCAATTTATCATCTTCACTTCATCTCTTAGGGTTAAACCTTTCCAAAATGCTGCAGGACTGAAAAGGACACTGATCCCATCCTCCTCCTCCTCCTTCCATTAACTCACTGATAGTTCAGTAAAACTGGCCAGGCTTTTTCCAAAGCTGAAACTCTGCACAACAACATTACACGAAAACTGTTGAAAATGTGGCAGAATCAAACATTTATAAAAATCCTAAGTTCTTACAGTAAAATCCTGAAGGAAATTAGATTAAAAGAAATTATATTTATGTGTATGGTTAAAAAAAATCAACCAAACAACAAAACAAAACCACAAAAGTCAAGGATAGACTCAAATACATACAAAAGAACAATGGAAGTTACTGCTCTTTGTATGAACAATAAATCTCTCACAAGACCTGACATAACATTTTGGAACTTAGATTTTATTCCAACTGAACTGTCTTGCTGTGTTTAACATGATATATGTTTGTAGGACACAACTCTATCACATCTCCAGTAGAAGTTCAGTTCAACCCCATTGACCACCCATTGATTTAGCAATGCTTGTGTGCTGACCAGCAATGCCTCTACATTCTCTCAGCCTCTTGTGATTCCAGTTTACACGGCAAGTTTATAGGGCCTCCAGTAGCTCACTTTGCAAGGCAGATCCTTGAGGAATCATTATGTTCCATAAGAAGAGGATTGAATATTGTGTCTTAGCTGTCTTTGCAAAGTTGGCTGTTGTGTTTATTTTGGCATGTTTCTGTATGGAGAGGACTACCAGCTCACATACACTGCCATCAAGTCATCCCATGAGGAGTGGGGTTACGTGTCTTTCTAGAGTGGTCTGCACCCTGCTATGAAACAGAGGCAACAATATTTCTCAGCTCAAAGGCAACAACAGTTCATGTCAGATACAATAAAGTGGGGCAGGACAGCAGCTGTAATGCGTTTGCTTTCTCTGTTTCCAAGGGACTTCCTCCTGTCCAGAACTGACTTCTGGGTTCTTAAAACAAAGCAGCCCAGCTTCTCTTGTCTCTACACTCGAAACAGCATCTCCTTGCATGGCCCTGGGAATGCTTAGGACGACATCTGATAATTCCATAGGGAGGAAAAGGAAAATGACACACATTAGCTTTCATCCACCATGCAAAAGACAAGCAGAGAATGGTCTCTCCTATACACCTCTGTCACAGGTCTAACAAAAACAGCTTCTCCCCATATAAGCACTGTAGAGATAACACCATTATAATCTCTTCCACAGTTTTGTAGGTGACTGCACTTGCACGAAGACAAAAGATCAATTATTTTAGGAGGTCCTAATACTGATTTACCACTCAAATTGGCAATGCCCTACTCTAATATAAAAGTTATATAGTGCCTTTGAAAGAACATTCACATTGTCATCAATAATATTTATAGATACAGGGGGGTAAACAGAATATGCAGAAAAGAAATTTAGCATATCTATTGTAATGCTGCACCCTAACATCTCCCACAGACAACTGCCTCAGCTTATGAGAACTCTTTGTAACACTCCATAATCCAAACATTTTAACAACATTTTGTCTGGTAATTCATTCACAGAAGCAAACTATATTCATGAACAGAAATGAACCTGCATATCTATAAATAAATTAATTATATCACTTGAAATTGCAGGAAATTATGTAAAAGGTTATGTCATTAATCTCTATTATTTACACACTGAAAGTCCAAAGGGTGGCATTTTTTACAGTCGAGGTACTTAAATTTGCACTCTTAATAATGGTGTTGTTTTTTGCTACAATACAATGCACAAACTAAAAGATATTTTACAATGATACACTGATGGTCTCCAAGAACTATATGCAACCCTGTATTTTTTCCTGCATAAAATAGCCCCAATAAAATGTGCAGTGATGCATACATAGTGTCACACTGATGTTCTCAGCACCATTAAGTAGTCAACAAACAGAAGTAGCATAATACTGAATCTCAAATTGTGCTAAAAAAGTCATATTAGTTTCTTTTTGTTAGCAGTCTTATGATGCTCTGTACACAGCACATAATGCCACAGACCTAGAATCTGCTCATAGATTCCAGAAAATAACCCAACCATGGCAGCTCTCTGCTGCATACCTGCTTATTGAAACTTAGACACACACACAAGTAAAAAATTTAAATTTTACTTTGTTATCTAGAGTAAACAGTAGCTTAACCAAGGCTGACTTACTCTGTGCTATCAGCCTGAGGAAACTGAGAAAAACCTCACACAGTCATTATTTAGTATAAATAAGTGATAATATTCAACTTTTTACCACCTCAAACACTCACTTCTATTTATTCACGTTTACCATAACTATTTCTAAATTCTCCTGCATCTCTAATGCAGTTATTATCATAATAATTCTCAGGAGTTAGTCCTAAGTATTCTCTCTATGAAGAAACATCAGATACTTATTCGTTTTTCAGCTCTGTGTGTTTTGGTCTCCTGAGGAGATTCTGCACTTCATTGTCTGTGGTTCTTAATAATATCCATTTACTGGTTGACACTCCTGTGTGTTTCTGATCAAGGTGTCTGATCAAAAGCACAGATTTTCACCCCATGACTGCATATGGGTTGTTTTGCACTCACTTTGCTGATTTAATCCTCAGATCCACAATCTCAATTTTATCAACAATGCCTGAAGAACAGCATATTGCAGATCTGAACCAAGTTTTAGCATTCCCAAGTCTCAGTGGCACCAGAAAGCCATAGTATTCCAAGCTGCAAGTGAGGTTAACAACTGAGGTGGGGGGCCGGGGGGGGGGCCACAACGGGGGGGGAGGGCACAACAACACATGGCACAATAATCCCAAAAATTAAAATAATCCCAAAACCAACACCAACAAACAGTAAAAAGCATGACATTCTGGTTTAGCCCTGATTATTTTTCCCCATAGCACCATACATTTATGCATTAGAGAGACTGACGCCGCCAGCAGTCAAATGGGTTTGCTTTCTCCACACCCTTCCCCCCAAAAAACGGATTATTCTCATTCAAAACAAAGAAGTTTATATTTTCTTAAATACATTTCTTGCAATTGTAGAAATGTGCTAGTATTTTTAAGCTTTTTTAAACATTCCCTATTAAAAGCCTCTTAAAATCCTAGTTTTGCGTATTTAGTTCTAAAAGGAGAAAACACATGAAAAAGTAATTAAAACAGATATGGGAAACATTTAAAAATTATAAAACTGAGAGGCCATTTCCTAAAGGCAACTTCTGGGTTTTGCAATTGTGAAATTTTAATTCCAGTTCCTGAAAAAAAAATGTTATGAACCTTATGTTTTATTTCAGAAGGAAATACTTCCCATAGAGGACCCTGATCTGCTCCTTGGGGAGAGAGGAAGCAACCAAGATTTGCAGAATGCCTGTTGTTGGCCATCTTTAAAGGGTGTATCAGTAAAGTGTCTATCAGTAAGTCTCTCTACATGGCTGCTCATCCCAGATTCAGGTAAGATTAAACACCAGCTCTTGTTAGCCAGTCTATTCTTCCATCCTAATTAAAGTGTTGAAAAAACAGAATCTTAGATGAAATATTTTGGTTTCAACATGATACTTGCACTTAAGAGGAGTTAATTAGTTTACAAAGTTATGCAAAGGCACACAGCCCCTTGTTTTGGGTATCTCTAGAAAACTATACTCAATGTTTGTTATGAAAATGTGCTTCCTTGTGAATCCTTCTTCTTATTCAGATGCCAGGATGTATTGAAAAGTTGATTGTTACCATAGATTTCCTACAGGGCCTAAGTCTTCTTAACCCTCTAAGACATGACAAGTGTTTGCATATTTTACTGAGGGCCAGGCTATGTCACCAAGACAGAGCCTGGAGCAGCATGTTTCTGCACTGGAGCATTCCACAGGAATGACTGCAAATTAGACAGAGGCTATTCCATCCTGCTTCCCTGTTGTTGGAGACAGAAAGTAATTAGCTGCTGGCCTATACCAGCAGCAAATCATTAACCCCTCCTGCCCCTAAACATTAGCTCAGCTGTGCTGGCCATTGAATTGCAAAGGATGGAAATATATCTCTGTCCATCTGCTTCATCTGCTCCAGAGAATCAGCATACATGTGCTGTCCTTGGCTCCTAGATATCCAGTCTAGGAAATCTTGAGAGAGCTGGGCATCATTTGGATTTGCTCAGGCCTGATACCCAAATCCCAATCTGGCATTCAGCGATTGCAACAAAGAAAGGGCAAAGCTGCTGTTCTGGAACAAGTCAGTAGATCCTAAGAAGGATACAAAGCCAGAGCAGCTTCTAGAGCTGGGTTTCCTCACCATCTTGGCTTTTCTTCAAGGCCAGATCAGGTTTTGTTAAATACTGTTTTGGATTCAATCCAATAAAGGCAATGCTTACTATTTAACCTTGACTCCATGAATCTGTTCCAAAAGCCTAACTTTGAGCAGTATTTCATCAAAGTAAGTATTTCTTCAAATGCTCTTATAACATATACTTGAAGCATACGTTGTAGGAACAATTTTTCTTCGCAGATACCAGCCTAGCAGCAAAGCAGGCCAAACACATCTATCTAACTCAATGGGCCAGACATAAAAATGTAGGCTTGAAAGAAATTATGTCTTATCATTTGAAAGATGGAGCCATTGCATTGACATTAAACAGCCTGTGCATTAGATCAGACAGCAAATGAGATATTGATAGAACTATTTTGAACAGTCAATAAGCTTGCTAATGATTGATAGCTTTGAGCTAACTCTGGCAATATCAATGTCTGCACTTGGAAACCAGGGATTGAAATTGTAATGAAATATTCTCTTTGTGGAATTCATAAGCATAAGTCAGTGTGGGCAGTGGCTCCAGCTAAGGGATTTGCATGGGTCTCTTTCTTCATAGCATTAAGAAAGAATGACAGCAAATTTTGCTTGTTTTAATCTTTCCATCAGAATCCCTCCAAACAAGTATCTCAGAAGATGAAAACAGGGAGAAGGAAGCCATGGGAGAAGCTAAGCTAAATCACTGAGCATGTCAGTCCCATGGATTTCATTGAAAGTCCAAACAACATTACTGAACTTTCCAAATAAAGAACCAAAATTTTCCCTTAGAAGCTTTTACGTAGTATATTCAAAGAGAAAAAGCAGCCATTGAGGAAAAAAGGAGCAGAGGAGAAAATATACAACCAAGACTTCTACAAGTAATGTCAAAAAATTACTAATGCACACCTAAAGTAGCTAAAATTTCAAAGGTCATGTGCTTTGTGCTCTCGCAGTATAAGCTTCTTTCATCTCACAAAGAATCCAATAAAGAGCCACTATTAAATATTCTCCTTGTAAAAAAATTCTTTTTGTGAAAGAATGTATAAGGAATTTAATTCCCTTACCTCCACCTAATAATGATTGAAATTAATGACAGCATATTTATTTTAATTTAAATTTCCAAGCTCTCAAACTGATGGCAATGCTCTGAGAAGGCTATAAATCCTATTTGAATTACATATACTCATGTACAGTACCTTCGATTGGGTTAACAACCAAGTTTCCTTTTGATTTCATTTGACATTGGGGAGGGATTAAAGGTGAAAGGAGAAGTCTGGTAGTCTTTCCTCATTATTTATAAACAATTACTTCCCCTTGCTATCTAACTGAATTTGATGCTACTATTCCTGGTGTATTGGCTCACACTTTCAAGAGGTTTGAAATCCTCTATTAGTAAAGTAAAATGCAAAAGCCATTAAGATTCTCCACAGCAGAGAGAAGGTCCTTAAGGATTACTTGCTCAAATTAACAGTAGTTTAAAACCCGAGCTGTATCAGATCACAAGTACTAACATTACTCCAATTTCCCTAAGAGCAGTGATGATTCACTACACTCAGGCATATCCTCCTTCCTCCTTCTCTGCACTTGACATGGACGCATCCTTGCTCCCCTCTACACAACACAGAGCACAAAGCACTGTGCCTGCATAGTTAGGGATTCTCTCTGGAAAACTGACTGTCAGCAGAGGTAGCTCTTCTTTCACTTACTTGGTGTTATGCCAGCGTGAGCCTACAATCATCCATAATGCTCCTCTTGCTTTATGCTGACGTGTGAGACCAGGATCCACACCTAAAAAAAAAAAAGTACACTGTCATAATATACTTAACCAATGCAAAATATTTCCTTCACCACCAGTATTTTGCCCCAAGGAGGCAGTAACCTTCTTCTCTACTTCAGCACTTGCATAAGGTTTTTACATCCCTCTCACTGTTACCAATGTCTCTCCTCTCTTCACCTTTTCATAAACACTGTGCCTGAACTGTCATGTTCAGGAAATCATCTCTACTACAAACTTTATCATATCCAGAAAAAAAAAGGTGCTCATTTTTAATGTATACTCTTTACACATGTGCAGATAGCTGTTTGCATTTTAGTTCACTAAACCCACACGTTTGCAAGGTGTTTCAAAGGCAGAGAGGTGATGTGGCAGCTTATATATAGCAGTGAGATTACACATGCATAAGGTAATTGAAGAGAAACGGTGAGGATAACAAAAGTTTTGAAAACTACTGTCTGCTGTGCTCTTTGTTAATTTTTATTTTACTGAGTCTTTCATCTAATACAAACTTAATAAATAAGCAGGCACTGCAGTTTGTAAAGGTATCACATCCTAAGTGAAGAAGTAAAAATAACATGTTCTCTTCAAATTTTCTTCAAACACCTTCTAACACCACAACTAAAACAATTAGGGGGTGTGATGGATTCTATGAATAAAAAACAAGATTGGCATAATGAAAAGGAAACAGACTGTAACTTTCCCAAATGGACATGTATCATTTTTCAGATTGAGAGTTGGAATCCATTTTGGTTAGATCTTTGGTTGTTACAACTAATTTAGGGTGTTCATACACCCTGAGTTGTGTTGACTAATAGTAAAAAAGCCTGTTTAGTTAAATCCATTAGCAAGCAGTGTCAGGAGTCTTGAATTTTAACTAAAATAGATAGCATCGATTAGGCAAAAAAAAGTATACAATCTATGCTTAAGTTTATAATGAGTTGTTCTTCCCCAAAGGTTACTGGTGTGCATTTACAATGTATGCCACCAAGTGGGAGCAAAAATTTGATAAAAATGTTAAAATATTTAAAAATGTTAAAAATTCAGCCTGGCTTTCTGCAGTCTGGAGGGAAATTAGAACTTGCATTAGGTATTGATGCACAGTGTTTACACACCAAGACCTTTAGAGGAAAGGGTTTCTGATTGGCCATTGTCTCCTCTTTATTGCAAACCATGAGTAAAAGTTAGTTAAGATTTATGTATGAATATCTGCTGTTTGATATTGCTGTGCACTATGTCTGTACTGGAAACACCAGTGGCTGTAGATAGTGAAGCACTTCTATTTCACAGCACAAATATTACAAAACAGACCTATGAAGGTCACCAACAAAAGATTCAAGTATGTCAAGGACCAGATGAACTCAAGGATGACAAACAAGAAAATCAGACAACTACTAAATACTCAGAGCTACTTTTAGTCTAGCAAGTTTCTTGAAAATACCAACAAGGCTAAGAGTATATGAAGTATCCTTCCACTAGTCTTGCTCTTACCACAACTCAGTATTTGGGAAGTAGATGGACATTTGATGTGATTTAGCTCAGAAATTCTTGGTTTACATAGCTTATGCCCTAGTTATTCAAGAGTAATACAGAAATATTAAACATTTGCTCAGTAGAGTTCAAAGGCATAGTGATCTAAAGTACAGAGAAAACATACAGGAAGATGATTTAAAATTTATGATACAAGACAATGCACTGTAATGTAATTACCTGACCTTCAAAAATATAAAACTCTGGAAATGGAGGAAGCTCCGCTCCATAATCTTGGCTTCAAATCTAATCATCCTGTATCATGAGCTCAGGCATGGCAAGTAGCATTACATGGCAGGATGAGTGCAAGAGCCTGAAGGTCTCAGCCCTTAACGCTTCACAGCATGGCCACGTGGAGAGACACATGCCCGCCCCTAGCTCTCGCCAGGCAGGAGGAAATTTTCAGCTTGGTGCTATTTCCCCAGGGGCCAGCTCACACAGAGTTACAGCCTGCTGAGAGCTTCCCTGAAGGCTTGTCTATTCCTTCTCAGAGAAAGGAGCCACAGGTACCGCGGTGGGCCTGCGGCCGAGAAAGCCGCTCCATCGCAGGCGCTCTGCTGCGGCCTGAGCGCGGCACAGGGCAGCGCACGGCCGGCCTCACCCGAGGGCACCTGCCCCGCTCTGCCCCTGTCCAGCCCTTCCCTGCCCTCTGCCCCCAGCGCTGCTCAGCTCCAAAAGTCTCACAGGCTGGGCTCTGCCGGGAAACAGGCACTCGAAACGTGCTCAAACACTTGCCTTGAGCACAGACAGCAAGGAGACAGGTGAAGATTGTATTTCTTTCCTGTGTCTCCTCCCAGGCCCACAGGGCCCTTGGTCCTCTCGCTGAGCACTGGCTCGCTCTCAGTCCAGGCAATCCAGAAGTCCTTTTCCCGAGGCCATCCTGGGGCGGCTGAGGGCTAAGGGCCCCTACGTGGTTCCATCCTCCGGGCACCTCCGGGGAGGGGCCGCCCCGGCGAAGCACAGCCTGCCGGCCGCGGGGAGCATCGCCACGGCCACCGGGAGCGCCCGAGCTTCGGCAGGCCCCTGCCGTCAGGTAGCGCTGCGTTGTTGTTCCCTTTCGTGCTCTCGTCTCCGCACCGAGCCCTTGGTTTTCCACTGTTCCTCGCGAGTGTTGTGAGCTCCCACCGGTTTGACTCTGCTTTTTTGTCTCCTTTGTTCCTCAAGTAGAGGGGTGCTTTAAAGGACTTTCTCTCCCTTTTAATTAAATCAAGGCTATTGGTGCTGTGATTTGTCTCGGTCTTCTCTCAAGAGAAAACTTCAAAATTACTTCTGCCAGGCCTTTGAGTGCTGAAGAGGAGGGCAAAGAAGAGGGAGAAGGTCTCTTGCTACTCACAAATAACTCTACTTTCAAAAATAACTTCATTCAATCGTATCTGAAATATCTTTATAGCTGACATCACACATTTCCCTTCTGTATGTATGTTTTTTCTCTGTGCAACTTGAGATATTCTTCATATAAGATCAGAAGTGTTGGAGACAGTAAATGCATTTTTCAATACAATCTGATGCAGTTTTTTACATGAACTATGACACAAATACGAAAGAAGTTCACAAAGCATTTCAGTCCTATCAATTCATTATACTTTCTAAGATTTGGTCACAGATTTTTGTTCACTTATATTCCTCTTCCTCAGGGGTAAGAGTCAGTAAACCAAAGCAAAACACTGTTTTAATTATTTTGGGGCAGCTAAAGAAAAGTAAATGGAGACATTTATTCAGGATCTGTGCAGGTAATAGAAGATATCCTCGCTTCTTGCTAGCTCCCTATGGTAAGAAAACAGACTTTCACAAGCAAAGCTCAAAGGCAAATAATTACTCTATGTTTTTGGGGAGTCTGATCCTCAGCAGTATTGAATTTTTCTCAGATTATATGTTGATAATGAAACTACCCATCCAAATAGTGAAACGTGAATTTTGATACTACGTTTTGGTCCACCACATTCTAAACTGTGATGTGTAGATGTGGAGGAAGAAAAAGGAGCAGTGGAAATAAGAAAATCACCTGTCACACTAGAAGGAAGCATTAAGGCTGTTTGTATCAATGTGTTGGGTTAACCAGGGTGTTTTAGAGGAGGCATTGACATTTTCTGCAAATACTGTTAGAGGACACTTTTTCAAATCATCGTATGTTTTACGAAGGAACAGTTCTGAAAAGAATGAAGCTTTCTGAGAGTGTGCCTTTAGCTAGTAAGCCAGTCCAATGAGAACCTGGGACCAAACAGGGCTCTTGTGCTACTTTCACAAGCATGCTTCCATCTCAGTCCTCTGGACTGGCTCTAGGGTTTGGCTGGTTTGGGGAACCCCCTTTCTGTGAGTTTCCAGTGTGATTCCTTGAACTTGTTACTCTTCAGTCAGAGAAGTGCTGAAAGAAAGTAGGATGGAGGGTAGCAGAACTACCCCTTTGTACAACAGGTTGCTTGGCTGACATTTTAAAATTGAAATCATGATACTACAGTAGGAGCGATTGTTCCAAAGAGCTGGAGACTTACCTGGTACAGATTGGTAAAAATATATGGAAAATCATTTTTTTCCATCTCTGTTTTTAATCCATGTGGTTTGAAACCTACTCTATTTCAATTCCAGCTGGTCTACTTCAAGGCAGTACATGGAAAAGAAAATATGGAAAAGCATTGCTAAAAGTAATGTACTAATGAATGTGAAATCAGTTTCAGTCAGCACATCTAAGCAAACAAAATCAAAATGGGTGTGCATGATCTCCCAGTGGGCTGAGAATGAACCAAAAATTAAGCTGTTGTCTTGCATTTTTGGCTGACCTAGCCTGTAAAGTAGAATTAAATTTTGGAAGTAAAACCCAACTACTCTTTGGTAGCTCCTCCAATTCTTCTTCAGCCTTCAAAGTAACTTGATGTAAACTAAATGTAACAAATTTCAGTTTTACTAAATTTTTAGAACTTCCCAAGTCTGGTTTTCATTATCTGGCTTTTAAGTTATTGAAGTATATTTGAAATGTATTTGTTTCATCTGTTGCTCATCCACCTCCTTTTGCACAACATTATTTTCTGAAGAAAAGTATTACTAGTACACCTAGTCACAGTATTCTATAAAGAATAAACTTCTCCACAGTGGCTATTTTGGATCACTGGTGCTTTATCACAACAAATAAAATGTGTATGAGGGAAGTTTGATCTGAGTCCACCTAAATTTTAAGAAAAATAATGGCCCATAAAATTTGCAGAAATGAGCGATAAATCTGCTTTCAGACCTTCTGATGTCTTAATATTTTTTTTCTTTTCATGGGTAAGAAATTTTTTTCTTTTCATTGTTTTCAGATCTATAAATAAACTGAAGATGTAAAATTGATACAAAATTTGTGTCTGTATTAAATTCTCAAAATACTATATCAGACACTTAAGGCATTACCCTTTTCCTGCTGAATACTACAGTAGTGCCACAAAGAGGAAAATAGAGCCAAGATGAAATTTAAGAGTAAAACAGCAAGTGGGTTTAGAAGAGATAAAACACTAGAAGTTTTGGGGTGATCTGCATTATTGAAGAGAAAGAGGTGTTTTGTTATTGCCAACAAATTGATTTTACTTGAAGTTTTCTCTCACTTAGCTTCATCCATAAGAAAAAGACTGAAAATCCTCTTCTTTATCCTCCAGTGGCTACATAAAAAAATAGAGGTGTGATATCTGTTTAGAATATTTAATATTGTCAATGAGATTTCATGAGCAAACTTATCTCTGCTTTACTATACCAGAGATTTTCAAAGCTTCATAGAGATTTGTATCAATGATACCAAGAAGGAACTAAATATCCCAGCTCCCATAAATTCAATAAAAGCAGTAAGAGCTTTCAAGAACAGCCAGCAACTTAAAGGCTTGAGGCCTTAGGCAGTGTTGTCATTTACACCTGGAGAATAATACAGACATACAAGCAAAACTGAAGGTCCTTTTTATCTTTTGTTTTAAAGCACGTTCCTGTTCAAATATGCAGTTCTTCTCTCATGCTGTGTCTTTACCAGTAAGGGTGAGTGCATAACGATGCCATTCATACAGGCTTGCTAACAGCCAGATAGATGATACTTGTCACATGAGTAGTTCCCTGCTTCTCAGAGTTAATTTTGATGGTATTACTTCAAAAAACACATTTAGCTTTTGGGTTCCTTGTATTGATTTTTGTTCTTGTAAATGTAACGCTTGTTTCACCCTAATATGTAAGTGTTTCCTTAAAGTGGATCTGTAATGAGGGGGTTTGCACTGTGTCTTACCTCTCTCTGCACACTATTAGCATTGGACTCCCAAGGGTAGCTTGTGCAGTGAACTACGATAATGAGGTTGATGGTTCATAAAAGGGCTGATGTGACAAATTACTGACCTGTTTTGGAGATTAAGTAACTGTACCTTCACCAAGGTCTGAATATGAGCTTTTTATTCAGCATAATTCTCCTAAGTATGGTGGTTGTGCTCTTGAGTGTTCCATGTGCCAAGCTGACCAAGGAAACATTTACAAAATCTAACTACTGATTTGATTAGTTGTGCTTCTCCCAAGACAAAACACATAATTCTGTGATTCAGAATGTGCAGTGAGTTAAATTTTATGCAGCTTCTTTCAAGGTCTTTAGTTCTTCTTACACCTGCTGCTTTAGTTGGGAGAGTATTGGAAGGTGCAGGTTATAAAACTCACTTCCCCATAATACAGATGTTGCTCTTTTGCCCTAGTAAAATATCTGTGATATTTGGTTAAGCTGCAGCAGTCTCAATTGGTTCTTTACCTCTAATCAGGCCTTCTCATAACAATTCTCTTTCATGAGACACTGTATTTTCTCTCAGTAAGTGGGACATAAATTCCTTTCTCTGATCTTGCTTTTGGTGCTAATGCAACACATGTATTGATTCAACTTAAAATCTCACACATTACAGATCACTAGTAATAATGAATAGTTTGTCAGCTGTAGGATATCTGTATAGGTGTTTTTTAATATTTGTCCATCAACTGTTTTGTGAAGGTAGCCAACAGAAATGATACCCACTGTGTATTTTATTCCTTGCTATTTTGGCTGGTAATTTTTAAACTTTCTCATTCATGCCTGCCAGACTTTGACTGGGCATATTTTTCTGGGTGAAGAATAGCTCTGTGATACACAATACGTATTTACATGTGTTCTGCAATAATATATGGTTCTCGACAGGAAACATAAAAGCTGTTGTCATACTCTTAGAAGCGTTAGATGATGCTTAATTTGTCATTTTATTTTTGGAACATTCAGCAGATTGAGCTTCATTGTCCTACTGATGTGGCCAACAGAGAGTTTGCATTGAGTCTTTCCTCATTAGCACTGACACTGTTGGTTGTGCTAGCTTTCATCTCTCCCCATAGCTGTTGCTTTGGGTTTTTCGCTACAAGGACTCTCAAGCATTGAAATGAGCACAACTTGCTGTTGTCCCTTTGCTGCAGTGGGATTGTCATTTCTGTCCCTCACTCTGTCTCACATGCATACAATTCCTGAGGAAAAAATGAGTTCTGTGAAGTATCTTGCATAATTGCCTGTTCCTCTGTGATGTGTATAATGATGTGTAACAATATTTTGGAAAGTCATGATCAAAAGTGGAATCCTTGCTGTATTCCTTCTTCATGTTTTATCAAGACAGTTGGCAGGCAATGCTTACAGTCCCTTCTGTGATAACATACACCCCCCTCTAAACAAGGGGATGGCTTTTGCTGAGCTTATCTCTGACCAAGTGCCACAAAATAATTGAGGCTTTCTGCACAGATAGCAGTGCTGTGTGGTACAAGAATATCAGCACCACTGAGAAAGTATGACTGCAAAGTGCTTGGCAGATACTGTGGCAGGGCTAGAGCAATGACAGAACTTGTAGTGAAAATTTCATATACAAAGAAGCCCTTTAATTTCTTCAGTACTTTTTTCACATTCTCTGTGTGTTTTAAACTCATCCCTACTTGGTGTGAGTTTTTTGAAAAAAATGGAAATGGAATATGAATTATTTTGGAATTACAGGACTCTTTAGTACTCAGTAGGCTTTTGTGATAGTGAGAGTAAGTTTACTTAAAGTGGAAGTCAAGGTAGGTTTCCAAAAGGTGAGCTTCAATATTTCATGCATTTTATATGTGAATGAATGAATGATTTGTATGTACTCAGGAAAAGAAATCTTGTACTACAAAGAATCAGTCTTGAATGTCAGTAATTTGAAGCTTCTGGCTTCTGATTTACCAGTTGCTTCCAATTTTGATAGCCATCCTCAAAGTTCAAACACTGTTCTTCTTTATTTTATTTATATCAGCTCACAACTCATGCCCAGAATAACAAAAGTCTTGAAAGTGCATTTTGCCTTCACATGAATTTGGTCCACTTTTGAGAAATGCTTATGAGCATAAATTTGTTCATTATTATTTGTTTAATAACCAGTATTGATTTTCTAGTTTTGAAATTACATTAAAAATATATTAAAAATTATATTAAAAACTCCTTCTTCCAAAATGAGTATTCAAGATTTGAAAGCAGCTGTTATCACAGCCCAAGCCTACAGGTCATTCTGTATTCTGCTTAAAACTATATTGAGACAAACCCATCTCTGTCAATAGCCCAGCTTGGAGCAGAGCCTTCCCATTCCAAAGCTTGTATCAATGAGTATTGCAGCATCTGTTGAAGAAATGCAGAGATGATCTTTGCTTTGCAGGGAGGGTCTAAACGGCTGGGACAGAGCAGCATGACCTGTTATGCAGGAGGTTAATAGATCTGCATTACAAATAATATTTTTACCCACTTGTGTGGGTAAATCATGGTTAGATGAACCCAGAAATTTACTTATATGTTGATCAAAAGTGTGTGTGCTAATAACAACATAGCTGAGTTAAGGGAGCAGAAAGAAGAGCCTGTCGATCAAAAATTCAAAAATAGAGTTACTTTGATTAAACCTTAAATGTCATGTAAGTGTTGTGTTAACATGTGTGGCTCCTATTTCAATAGGAACAACTATGCCAAGACTAATGAATGTTATTTTGTCAAAATCTGTCAGCACCAGAAATGCTGGGTATCTGTCATTCAGGGACTCTGTTAGTGCTATTTAAACAGGTATGATATAAGTAATTATTTTAATGACATAAAATTGCTTCTTATGATGCAAGTTCTGGTAAATGAGGGAACCCTTGAATGGCTTAGGCTTCCATTGACTTGTCTGGGCTCTAGTGTGGTAACAGATTGCTCACTTTATTCTTCAGAGTTTTGTTTTTAGAGACTCTAAAAGGTCACTCGTGCATCACTGAGGGAAGAGCCCTGTTTTGACTTCCTATCCCAATTAAATACGTCAAACTTCAAACACAGTGTTTCATAGAGTTGTAGAACCATAGTTTGGGTGGGACGGGACTTCTAAAGGCCCTCTGGTCCACCCCCC